>JACBKR010001641.1:0-40826 GCA_014218235.1 Colocasia esculenta | reverse complement strand
GGTGATCAACATTATACTCAAATATAAAGTCTAGTGCATAAAAGAGGAATAACAGTAGTCCCAAATTTATTACAACTCATAGTCCAAATGCATAAGGAAAATACATATAGACCTCATATACAAGAGTCACTCTAAAATCTCTTTTCTGAAAAAAAAATCTAGCTATAACTCTAGAAAACCTCTCAAAAGTGGACTAGTTTCTACAGAAAATGCAACTAAGGGAGAAGCTTGAATTCAGGCATCTTAAAAGTGGCAAAATCAACCTGAAGGGGTACATTGAGTTGGTGTTCAGTCCTAAGAACTGACAAAGCTGAACATCAGGAAGGCCATTAACATGGCAGTAATCATTGTACATCTGAAATTACCGGATCAACTTGATTTCCTTTAGAATAAAGGCACCCCAAGAAGATGTATGTTGACTGACAAACCACTCTAACATGGTAAGAGTATGATCTGAAGGAGGGAATCTGCAATCCCTTGAAATCTCAAACATTATGTAGAGGGCTTTATTGGACCTGGTTCACTGATCCTCAGTCTTAGACTCAGCTGAAGAATGGATTTTAGATTGTTCAGGCTTGGGCACAGGGGGACAGGAAGAATGAGAGTGAGATATTCTGTTAGACTGAGATGGGGAAGGCCAAAAATTGCAGCAAATGTGTATTTTTGAAGATATTTAGTATAGAGGGATTTTCTTCTGTGGACTACTGAGATAGAGTACCACAGAGGATGTAGCACCCTAGAAATTTAGTGATTTTAAAATTTTAAATAAATGGAAATAAATGATATCCATAATATCGAAATATTTCAAACATACGTACTATTATCCTATGTGCAAGAACACATCGGAAAATTCCATCAAAATTATGAATCAACCATAAACAATATTCCTAAATGTTTCATGAAGAAACTCATGCAACGAAAAATCCGATTGACTAAGTGTACGTCACATTGTGACAAGTTATCCAAATAAGGAAACTAGGTCGGAAAACGGTTAGCACGGAAATACGACACGACTATAAATTAAATAAAATGTTGGAGAGACTTCCAACATTATATATTGATGACCCAATATCGATATGGGCCAATGGATCACTTTTGGTCCAATAATTAAATGAAACAAGAAAATACATGGAAATTCGTAACCTTAAATAAGCTGAAATTAGAAAGAGACAATTAGGGTAGAATTGGGATGCAATCATGCACTCTTGGAAACCCAGATTAGTGCCTAGCCATCCTTGGGGATTTCTTGATGGCCAAGGCACTCCAATGGAGGAAGCGATCTTCAAAATATGGAAAGACACAAGCTAAAACCGCAACTATCCTTTCCTTGTTGCATTATGACTTCAAAAAGTCATAGATGCTTAAATACTCTCTCCAAAATCCTTGGAGATGAGTTTCACAACTTGTTGGGGTCATGTGGAGGAGCTCTTGGTGGTTGAAGAGCAGAGGACCGAGCACACCAAGCCCTTCTTCTTCCCCCATCGCGTCTAAATCGACCTGTGCAAACCATCTATGGGGAGTCGACCAAAGGTAGGTCAAACCTAATTCCCAACGTGCAAGGCTTATACCCCTGGAAAGAGGGTCAAGTCTACTTCCTAACCCAACTAGAATGAACAATTTGCATGCAGTATTCGAGGAGTATTAGGCGTTCTTCAACCAAGTGGTTGGAATAAGGGTTTTCTGAAGAATAAAACTTCCTTAACCTAGAAGGTAGGTTTTCTTAGGCCAACGTTCAACAAATATTATACCAATGTGTAGAGCATCAAGTCTAGTTTCATTTCCAATTGGTTTCATCAAATTCCAATGAGTACATGTTGAGTTATAGGCGTTTTGCCAGAGTCACGCATGTCTGGTACTTTTTATGTTCATGTTGATTTATCACACATTTCGAGGTCATTTTAAATTATTTAAATATCACAGTTCTCTTCTACTCCATGTTCCCTACAACTTTCATGTTGAGACTTTTATCCCAAGAGCCCTAGTTTGGAAGATATAAGCGTTGCATGGACCGAGCACCAATTTCCTGCATGTTTCGATGTTTTCTGTCCTCTTGTTCTCGTGAGTGTGATTACAATCTGGACTCAAGCCATTAATGTAAAGATTGAAGTAAAGTATAAATCGTACCGTTATGCTTCCAAATTTATCTATTGACCATTGTTATCATGAAATCATGTTTAGTTTACTTATTACTTGTTCTCATCATTATTATGAACATGACATTACACATACTTACATCTTGAACTCTCCTTGGCCATATTAATGACTGTGGGTATCTAAATTTAAATTGAAATGAGATGCTGACCAGGCACGGCGAGTGTCCAGGGCTCCAATCTAGCCCCAATGACGGAGAGTCATAAATATACTATAAACCATGAGATATAATGATTACTGGCGTTGCATCTGCGTTGGGAGTACTTGCTTGTTGAATGATAGATACAATAACCACATACACGTGTCCTAGTGTGCATTTAAAGGTGGATCTTTTCTCGGTGTGCATTAGTGTCTCGTGCCGGATTAGTGTTACATGATCGTCCTCATGTGTGCTTGCTTGCTTGCGTGATATGGCCATCCAACATTTATTGCTGATACGGGTCATCTTTAACTGACGTAGAGGTCGCCTTTAGCCAACATAGGGATCATCTCTAGTCGACTTCAGTTGCCCAAGCTCATGTTTGATCCACCTAACGTCATTTGCCGTTCCCCGAAGCGTCAATTGGTCTACCCAATTCTCAGCCGAACAAGTGCCACGGAAAGGCAGTTATCCACGTTGAGGGCCTAGTTGAGCGTCGAATGTTACGACCATGAGCGCTAGATGGCCTTGCACAATCTTAGGTCCGTTAACGGTAGGTCCCGAAGAACACGGCTGCGGGTCACGCGCGCTTTGCTTGCCTGAGACATCCAGAACCTATCCAGCCATACCTTCTATCCATAACCTCGGACTGCGGAAGTTGTGGGTGAGATCGTGTGGCGTCGTGTGCGAGTCATGTCCGGTAACTAGCGACCGAAACCTCTATATAGGATAGAGAGATCCCTCAAGAGAAAGGTATGCGATATCTTACCCTAAAACTCTCTCTTGCTCTAACCTCCCGAACTAACTTGATCGTCGGAGTCTTTACCCACCGAGGTCCCTCGATGGTCCTACAGGTCGGAGCTCAGATTCACCATCCTCATCATGCTATCATCGTCCCTTGGGTGCTCGGACATCGGCTCAGGCCGACCTCACATACTCCAGCAGCAACATTTGAGTTCGTTCAAAAAGCCTCCTTCCATGGCACCCAAGGGAAAGACGATAGCTCGTTCATCCGGCGATGAGGTCGCCCCCACTACGGTCATTGAGGAAATCATCGGAGGAGGTTTCGACATGGGAGAGAAAGATTCGAACACCTCCTCCTGCCTAGACCGCGTCAAGCAGATGCTCGTCAGCCTTCAAAAAGTATTAGCTCAGATGGAACACAACCAGCAAGCACCGCAGGTCAAGGGGGAGGCCATCGTTCGTCCGATTGCCCCAGCTGCAGAGGTTCCAAGAGATGTCGGGATGATCGGCCCCCAAGCGCTACCTTCGGCAATGTCGACGAGCCACACCGATGTCCATAGGTCGGCCCCTGCGGTTTTGGCACCGTCCCACCGCAGATCGTCACGCATCCTATAGCCCCGACAGCGGCAGCAGAGTACGGGACAAAACCGTGCTCGGCGACCACTTTTCGGCGGAATCCACACTGGCCTCGGCAAGCGTCCTCCCTGTGGATCCTCAGTGGAGGAGCGACCTGCAAGAGATGAATCGAAAGATTGAAGCCTGGCACTGTGGTACCCACGCCCCTTTGGTGGCGACGCTTTTGGCCACCTCACCATTTGTTGAGGAGATAACCTCGGCGCCAGTCCCAGCGAAGCTGCAGCTGCCCAAATTCTGACACTACAATGGAACGACCAACCCAGTGCACCACCTTGACCATTTCCAAGGGCAAGTCGAGATGGTAAATATCACTGACACTTTGAAATGTTGTGCTTTCATGTCTACGCTGGACGACGCAGCATTGCAGTGGTTCAAAGCCTCCCCGCTCGCTCGATTGTCGGCTTCCCCCATCTGGCGCAGTGATTCTTGGACCACTTCTACAATACGGTGCAACATTCCTTGTGCACCGACGACTTATGGCTCATCACACAGAAGGAAGGTGAGTTGTTCCGCGACTACTCCAAGTGGTTCACACTTGAAGTGATGAAGGTGGTAGATCTAGATTTGAGGATGACCATCAACATCCTGACGAGGGTTTACTCCAACGCACCGTTCGTGGGTTCCATCACCAAGAAACCGCCTGTGAGTCTCTCCGACCTTCTCTCTAGAATGTAGAAATACGTGAGGCTGGAGTCTACCCTCGGTGCTACCGGAAGGCTCGGGCGCTTGTCCGAGCATGGAACCACAAGTGCGGAGCCAACCCAAAAGAAGCCAAGGAGAGAGGAGACGACGCGTGGATAAAGGCGACGTGAGTTGGACTGACGTTCTGACTCGGGCCGCCGATCGGATGAGTCTCGGTGCATCAGGGTCCTTCCCTACTTCGGGAGATTGCCCTCTGAGATTCTACCCATCATCAAAAGGCTACCGGAGTTTTGGCGCCGCAAGCCGATGGCGAGGCCTCCATCCGGACGAGGAGCTCAACTATACTCCGAGTACTACAAGGAGTTCGGGCACCTCACCGACCAATGTCGAAGCCTCAAGATGGAGATCTCGGAGATATTGTGGTGAGGAATCATTGGGAAGAATGTAGTGGATGGAAGGTCAAAGGCGTGCACCCCGGATGACGAGTGCCCAGCAAACGAGGGAAGGGGAGCTGTCCGGGTGCTCGCTGGTGGCTCGACTAGCGGGGGCGACAGTGGAAGGAAGCAGAAGGCGTACGGGTCGGCCGCAAGCTTTGGCTCGAACCGACTGGCGTTGGGGACCGAGGAGTTATAACCTTCTCCGAGGAAGATGTGCTAGGCCCGAGTCTTCCCCACGACGACGTGATGGTCATCCACGCCGACGTCGATGGGTATGATGTACATCGTATTCTGGTTGATAATGGAGCTGCACCCAACGTGCTTTTTTATGACTGTTTTGCCAAGAATGACCAATTTAAGCATCAAGCTCAAACCAGTCGCTACTCCACTTTTCGGGTTTAGAGAGATGATTGTGAATGCCGAGGGGTCTATTAAATTAAAAGTAACTCTAGGCACTCGACCATGCCATGTTACGGTTAAGGTTGACTTTATTGTTATAAAAGTATAGTTGGCTTACAATGCGATTTTCGGTCGAGGCCTATTAGGAAATTAGGAGGAGTCCCCTCAACTTACCATCAAAAGTTGAAGTTCTCGACCCTTGAGGGGATAGCCGAGGACGTGGGGAATCAGTTCCTGAGTACGAGCATGTTCTTGAGGACAGTCGGAGAGACACAGCCAACTGAGCAAACAAGGCAAATAAAAGTAGAAAATGGATCCCTGGTGGTTGGCACCGAGACTCAAGAAATGGAGGAAGGAATAGTTGATTTCCTTAAAAGAATGGCGATGTCTTCGCCTAGTTGGAGGACGACCTTCCGGGGGTTGACCCGGAAGTTATTCAGCATCACCTGAACGTTGATCCGGAGGCCCGTCCGGTGTGGCACAAGAAGCGGCCCTTGTCGGCTGACTGACAAGAGGTGGTGGACAGCAACTTGGCAAAGTACCTGCGTGCTGGAACCGTCTGAGATGCCTTCTACCCCGAATGGGTAGCGAACGTCGTCCTCGTGCATAAGGCGAACGAGAAATGGCGCATGTGTGTGGACTTCACCGACCTGAACAAAGCATGCCCAAAGGATAGCTTCCCCCTCCCGCGCATCGATCAGCTCGTCGACTCTACCGCTAGCCATGAGCTCATGAGCTTCCTCGACGCCTACTCTGGATACCACCAGATCAGGATGGCCCTGGGAGACAGGGAAAAGATGTCATTCACTACGAAGAAAGGTCTGTATTGTTTTACTAGAATGCCTTTTGACTGAAGAATGTAGGGGCGACGTAGAAAAGGCTCATCAACATGATGTTCGAGTAGCATATCGGGAAGACAATGGAGATATACATAGATGACATGCTGGTAAAAAGCCGACGAGCCGAGGACCACGTTCGAGATCTGACCGAGACGTTTGATGTGCTGCGATGATATGGGATGAAGCTAAATTCTGAAAAGTGCGTCTTCGGTGTTTGAGCTGGAAAATTCCTCGGCTATCTTGTCTCCAGTCAAGGAATCGACGTCAACCTCGATAAAGTGCAGGCGATTGTCGACATGACAACTCCGAGGACCGTTAAGGAGGTGCAGAGGCTCAACGGCAGGATAACCGCCCTCAGCAAGTTCCTGTCGTGGTCGGAAGAACGTTGGAGACCCTTCTTCGAAGTGCTATGGAAGGGGCGGTTTGAGTGGACCGAGGAGTGCCAGAGGGCTTTCGACGAGATGAAGGCTCACCTAGCCCATGTACCTATTCTCAGTAAACCAAAGGCTAGGAAGAAGCTGCTACTAGATCTCTCTACAACCGCCTACTCCATCAGCTCGGTGCTCGTTCAAGAGGAAGATCAGAATCACATTCCGGTATATTACACAATTAAAGCGCTGAGAGGAGCCGAACAGCACTATTCCGACCTAGAGAAGGTAGGGTACGCACTGGTGATGCCGCACGGTGATTGCGGCCATATTTCTAGGCACACAAAGTCGTCGTCCTTATCGATGTTCCAATCAGACAAGTGTTGTGCTGTCCCGAGGCTTTGGGAAGGTTGGCAAAGTGGGCTATTGAGCTCAGGGAATTTGACATTATGTATCAGCCTCGGGTCGCCATCAAAGCTCAGGCCCTTGCCGACTTCATCTCGGAAGGAACGGCGAGGACACCTGAGTTGGAAGAAGAAAACGGAGGATGGAAGGTCTTTGTGGGCGGAGCGTCCAACTCATAGGGCAGTGGGGCAGGCGTCGTCCTTCGTTCTCCTGACGGCCTCGTCTTAAGGTATGCCATTCGATTCGTCTTTAGTGCTTCTAACAATATTTCTGAATACAAGGCAATGATCTCAGGACTCAGGATGGCTAGATCGCTCGGAGATACGAGGATCCTCATCTACAGCAGGACCGAGGACCTAGGGGTGTCAATGGGTGGGCTTGGGCTGGCCCAATTCAAACCCAGTTCACCCCAACACTAAAATAACCCAACCCAAGCCCAACCCAAATTTATGGATCAAAGTAAAACAAACCCATGCTAGCCCATTGGGACCCGTTTCAACCCATCACTAATATGCAAATAGATTCACTATTTTAATTTAAGCATATTTTAATTTAGAGAGAACTATTGGTGTGGTGGAAACCGGTTTTTTTTTATTTAAGCATGTTTTTAATGCATGTGTAGGTATGGTGGTTATGATAGGTACGGTGGTTTTGATGTCTTTTAGCCCAATGGCTAAGCCGAGTCCAACCCATCAAGTGATGGTTTGACAAATGGGCTTCAAAAAGATCCATGGGCTAACCCGAGTCCAACCCAAATTGAGTCTGGAGTGGACTGCCCATTGGGCTTCAAACTAACCCAGCCCATTGACACCCCTACAAGGACCTGCATGACTTCCGCATGTTCCTTCGTGCACCTCACTGATGATCTCCTCTGCTCGATTTTGTCTTACGCACCTGAGGTGTGGTAGCTGAACCCTCTTCGGTACAGGTCCGTCACCATCATGAAGAATCGGTTGCTCGCCTCCTCGTCTTCGCGACGTCTTCTCAGTCCTCCAGTAGCAGCCCGCTCCTGATGAACTCCACAAGCGGGGTCATCCACGTTGGTTCAGCCTCAGTAGACAGAACTTCCGTGGATCCTACGGAGGGCTCGCGGAGCTCTTCAACCAATACCGAGTACTCTGAGTCCCCCGAGGATGACGCGTATTTGGATAGGGCCCACAACCTTGTCTGGATGAAGCTGAAAATTAGGTGAAGGCGATGGAACGAATCTTTAGAGTTATGCAATGTTCAAAGCAGGAGAAAGTCCTTCTGGCAACCTTCCAGTTGGACCGCGATGCTAGAGCTTGGTGGGAAGCTGCCAGTCGACAATTACCCAACATCAACATAGAGTGTGATAAATTTTTAGAACTATTGAACACCAATATTTTTCCTAGAGGATTCGTGAGAAGAAGGCAATGAATTCGCCAATGTAAAACACAAATGATGTCTGTAGCCGAATATGAAGTGCAATTTGAATGACTAGCACAGTATGCACCACATTTGGAGTACGGAAAAGATGAAGGCAAAGAGATTCCTAGAAGGGTTGAGACTTGTGTACTAGGAAAGTTGCTCCACTAGACATTGAAGTATATTCAGTCATGGTATTGAGAGCTCAATTAGTAGAGGACACCATGGAACTTCTTGAAAAGATCCATAAGAAGAAGGCATTGAAAAGGAACGTGCTACACATTCCAATGGTAATAAACGGAGAAATATAGTAGATAGCAAGAGAATGAAAGGGGAAGTGAAGCGGAAGGAAGTCTGTGAATTTGTAAAATGCCAGGGTATCAGGTTGATAACTGTTGGAAGAGATTGGATAGGTGCTTGCAATGTGGAAGTCAACACATCGAGTCATCGATTGTCAAACAAAGAAGAACCAAACTCCACGCCAAGGACGATTACAAGCGCTTGTGGATATAATCATGCCAATGAAGGTGGAGAAGGTACCATCACTAACCCTTAGTTTAATTTCATATTATTTTCGCGATAGCAAAGCCCTAAGTGGGGGAGGTGATGAAATGAAATATCCATAATAAATGGTAGTCATATCATATCATATGAATTTGGGGACCAAACTCTTTTTAAGTGAGGGAGGATATAGCAACCCGGAAATTAATACTTCAAAAATCAAACAATAATTTCTTTAAATCAAAATAATAGAAACATACATACCACTATCGTATGTGCAAGAATACATCAGAAAAATCCTTAAAAATTATAAACTAACCCCAGACATTATGCCTAAGTGTTCTACTAAGAAATTCAAGCAACGAAAAATTCGATTGGCCAAATGTACATCACAATGTGACTAATTATCCAAATTGGAAACTAAGTCGGAAAACCGTTAACACGGAAAGATAACGCGCCCATAAATGAAACGAACATGTCGGAGAGACTTCCAACATCATGAAATGATTACCCATTATCGGAATTGGACCAATAGGCCTCTCATAGCCCATGAATAAATTCAAGTAAGAAAAAAATAATAAATTCTGAAATTCTATTATTTCCCTATTTAAAATGGAGAATTCCCCTAAGTTAAATCCATTGAGAATGAGTTTTGTTAAATGGACCCTCTAGAATTTATTGGGCCAAAATAATAGGAATAAAGGAAAATACTCTAAATTCGTAACTTAAATATAACCTAAATAGAAAAAGGGTATTAAAGCATTAAAATAAGTAGTTTGAGTTAGAATTGATTCCTAAACCTACCCTAATAGGTTGGCCATGAATTTAACTCCCATCCTCACCCAAATAGGATGTGGAAAGCTTGGAAGGAGGTTAAGAAATAGGAAATTCAGAATTAATAGGGGTTAGAGTCCTATTAGGAAATAACAACCCAACAAGCATAAATACTCTCCTAAATCCCCCATGGCCGGCCCTAGCTCGTTGCCAAGGGTTGCTGGACCAGGAGGAGAGGCCAAGGAGGAGGAGATCTCGTGGGGAGAAGACTATCTCAAGCTCTCTCTCTCGTTTTTCAAGTTCTAGCCCTGGAAGAGGAAATCGAGTCAAGGTACGCATTCTCATAAGCAAAATCTAATTAAATTTGTCTGTAGATTGTTCCATGCATCAAGAACAACCCCTTTCATTTCATAATTATTCGTTCACCCAATCTTTTGTTCTTAATTTATGAAGTTCTATAAACTCCATGACCACGAACCCTCTGTCAAATTCATATCTCCATGTATACTCGTTCTCATGCCACAAAAATTTTACTGGAGATACTGATGATTGTTAGGCTTCTTTTGCCCCCCGAAAGCCCTAATTTTCATCTACCCTATCTTGCAAATTAATTCTTGCATCCCACTGTACACAGTCTTCTATTCTCCATGTTTCACTTGATTAAACCCTATCGAAACAATGACTATTTTCAAATTCTAATTTACTAGAAGTACTCTTACATGTCTAGATCGGTTTAGAACTAGTTTCGAGATTTTTCATACATTGTACAATTTGTTCTAAATTTTTGAAGCACCCTGTCTCAAAACAAGGTAATCTGGCCCGCAATCTAATGCTCTGTTCTTCTCTCTGTCGAACTCAGGTGCAGTACCTGAGAACGTGACGGCCCGATAGTCGCGTTCTCAGGGCTGTTATGACAGCACTGCCCGTCGCATTCTGAACGCGACAAAGGCTATCGTCGCGTTCTGCCTACCAGACCTGACTGACCTGTTGCGATCCTCAATGAACCTTGTCGCGTTCTGGAAACCGCATTGCCCGACCCGTCACGATCTATATAAGAACCTATCGCGTTCTTTGGTAGCCCCGTTGCGATCCTTACGAGGGTACGTCGCGACTTGGGACTTTTGCATAAAAACCCATAAATCGTGATGCTATAACTTTATACAGTGATTATACCATTCGTTAACAGTCCCACACGTAGTAATACACACTTGTTATACTGAACATATATTGTGTAATTTAAAATACATACACATGATCTCTTTCTATCTACAATTTCTCTTACACTTGCACTCACTTTGAACCATCCAATGGCTTAACCTGGCATGAAATTATCTAATAATACATCTGGTAATTTATGTCAAATATATATTTAAATGAACTTGTCTATGATTCTCGCGATGTTTTGGGAGTACCGTTATCGACTCTCCACTGTTGTAGAATTCCTCTAGAATCGAGCACTTGTTTCTATATATACACATTCTCTTGACTTGGTCGAACTCTCCATCGGATACTCTTTCTGTCGGACTAGTGAATCTTGTTCAAGGCCTCCGTAAGACTCCTCTGTCCATGGGTTCCCACATGGTCGACGAGCTGGTTGTACCCTAACACCGATGATACACTTGAGGGATGTGTAAGATCCATACAACCTTAGATTGTTTTTTCTCTTATCTTCAATCACGCTGACCTCTGGACATGTGCATAATATGGCCAGTGGAAGGGTAGTGAATTCCACCTAACTACCTACACCGATCACACGTGTTGTGCAACTATTATTAACGCTTGTTTAACGTTGTCTTACGAATATGTCCTTCTCTCGTCCACTGTCTCTATACTCTCATATGTTCATGATCACTCTACTATCTCGTCTATTCATCTAGTACTCTCTTGTTACCCTTTGAGCTGTGTGGCTCCTACTGTTTTGTAATGTTCATGACTGTCTAGTGCCAAAATGGGTCTTGTGACTCTACTAACTTGAATGCATATGCTGAGGGCACGGAAAGTGTCCGAGGGTCTCCAATCTAGTCCTGGGGGCAGAGAGCCACACAAAAATACCTACAGGGGCTAATGACGATGTCTGCATTTACACCAGTTCTGACTGACTGTTCTGAATTAGCTAGACATCTGACCGTTACACTGTAATATTAGTCTGTTAGTTCAGACGTACTGCACTGTTACTATACTACCACTGACTGTTACTGAACTACTACTATCCTGTTATTGAGCGACTACTGTCGTACTCTCTTCTTGCTCTACTTGATACTTATTATCTTGAGTTATTATTGCGTTCACGCGACTTAATCGCAAAGTGCTATATTCTCTCGTTTGTCTTGACAATAAAAGTGCTATATCTCTCGGCTATCTATGGATAACCAAAGTGCCAGTACTATCTCGATTGACGAAAGTTAATCAAAAGTCCTATACTATTTTGATTGATGAAAATCAATCAAAGTGCAATTTACTCTTTACATGACCAATTACTATATCTCCCCTTGCTATACATGTTGCTTGCTATTACTTGACAAGACGTTACTTGCTATTGCGTGACTTGACTTTATTCATCGTGCTATACTGATTCATCGGCTATTTGAACCATGTTACTTGTGCTATTACTTTCTCGACTTTACATGACTCTTGTTATCTTTAGTTACTTTGCCCTTTTAAAGCATTATTATTAAAGCCTACTTGACTATTGAGATTTAAGTCTTACTGGGCGTTATCGCTCACCGTCTTATTTGTTATTGTGTCTCAAGTAAGTCAGACAATGATGTCACACACACCAATGGGACGGGACCAGAGTGATGAGCGACCTGGAGTCAGTTCATGAAGTTACCCTAGTACTATGGAGTCTATTAGTATTGCTTTAGATTTCTTTTCAATGTAATGATGTCATTGAGCCCTAGGTATTGCTCCGAATTAGTGGTTGTAATAGTCTTAGTGGAATTTCAATGAAATGAAGAGTTTATTCAATTATTATTCATTAGATGCTCTGATGTTTGCGTCTATATGCGCAATTTACGTTACCATACTTGTTGCTCATGTTTTCCTCGATTTATTCCGCTGCTAAATTGGAGGGTGTGACAGTTCGTATCACAACCTAGGATGTCCTTATTAGGATATTTTAAGTCTAGGGATGTTCTAGGTGAACTGCCATGACCGTGTCTAAGTCAACACCATACCTATGTGAGAGATTGGGTAAAGCTCGGGGTTATGCTAGGAGCTTAACTATATGTATAAGCACCCTAAGTTTAAGAAGAAATTAAGTATTATTGCTCGCAGAAACTAGAGAGATGGCTGGCGAGCATGCACAATGCACGAATTACAATAGACCGTATAGAGGTTAACTCAAGACCCTAACAACGTGATTCAGCAAGAGCAAGAATGGGGCCGGAGACTATATGGGAACTTTCAACAAATAAATCCCCCTAGGTTTAATGGAACTCCAGATCCCAATGAAGCTGAAAATTGGGTGAAGGCGATGAAACAAATCTTTAGAGTTATGCAATGTCAGAGCAGGTGAAAGTCCTTCTGGCACCTTCCAGTTGGACCGTGATGCTAGAGCATGGTGGGAAGCTACTAGTCGACAATTACCCAACATCAACATAGAGTGTGATAAATTTTTAGAACTCTTCAACACCAAATATTTTCCAAGAGGATTCGTGAGAAGAAGGCAAATGAATTCGCTAATTAAAACAGCGAATGATGTTTGTAGCAGAATATGAAGCACAATTTGAAAGACTAGCATAGTATGCACCACATTTGGTGAGTACGGAAAAAGATGAAGGCAAAGATATTCCTAGAAGGGTTGAGACCTGTGTACTAGGAAAAGTTGGCTCCACTAGACATTGAAGTATATTAGTAATGGTATTGAGAGCTCAATTAGTAGAGGACACCATGGAACTTCTTTAAAAGATCCATAAGAAGAAGGCGTTGAAAAGGGAACGTGCTACACATTCCAAGTAATAAAGGGAGAAATATAGTAGATAGCAAGAGAATGAAAGGGGAAGTGAAGTCGAAGGAAGTCTGAGAATTTGCAAAAAGCCAGGGCATCAGGTTGATAACTGTTAGAAGAGATTGGGCAGGTGCTTGCGATGTGGAAGTCAACAACATCGAGTCATCGATTGTCCAACAAAGAAGAACCAAACTCCTCGCAAGGACGATTACAAGCCCTTGTGGATATAAATCATGCCATTGAAGGTGGACAAGGTACCGTCACTAAACCCTTAGTTTAATTTCATATTATTTTCGCGATAGCAAAGCCCTAAGTGGGGGAGGTGATGGAGTGAAATATCCATAATAAATTGGTAGTCGTATCATATCATATGAATTTGGAGACCAAATTCTTTTTTAAGTGGGAGAAGATGTAGCAACCCTGAAATTTAATACTTAAAAATATTCGAAACAATAATTTCATTAAATCAAAATAATTGAAACAAACGTACCACTATCGTATGGGCAAGAATACATTGGAAATTTCCTTAAAAATTATAAATCAACGTCAAACATTATTCCTAAGTGTTCTACTAAGAAATTCAAGCAACGAAAAATCCGATTGGCCAAATGTACGTCACAATGTGACTAATTATCCAAATTAGGAAACTAAGTGGAAAACATTAACACGGAAAGATAACGCGCCCATAAATCAAACGAACATGTCGGAGAGACATCCAACATCATGAAATGATTACCCATATCGGAATTGGACAATAGACCTCTCATGACCCATGAATAAATTCAAGTAAGAAAAATATAATAAATTTTGAAATTCTATTATTTCCCTATTTAAAGTGGAGAATTCCCTAAGTTAAATTCTATGAGAATTGGTTTTGTTAAATGGACCTTCTAGAATTATTGGGACAAAATAGGGATTTTTAAAAGAGGAGTAATAGGAAAATACTCTAAATTCGTAACTTAAATATTACCAAAATAGAAAAAGGGTATTAAAGCATTAAAATAAGTAGTTTGAGTTAGAATTGAATCCTAAACCTACCCTAATAGGATGGCCACGAATTTAATCTCATCCTAACCCAAATAGGAAGGTGAAAGTTTGGAAGGAGGTTAAGAAATAGGAAATTAGAATTTAATGGGGGTTAGAGTCCTATTAGGAAATAACAACCCAACAAGCATAAATACTCTCCTAAATCCCCATGGCCGGCCCTAGCTCGTTGCCAAGGGTTGCTGGACCAGGAGGAGTGGCCAAGGAGGAGGAGATCTCGTGGGGAGAAGACTCTCTCACGCTCTCTCTCTCGTTCTTCAAGTTATAGCTCTAGAAGAGGAAATCGAGTCAAGGTAGGCATTCTCACAAGCAAAATCTAATTAAATTTCCTGTAGATTGTTCCATACATCGAGAACAAAACCATTTTTTTTCATAATTATTCGTTCACCCAATTTTTGTTCTTGATTTATGAAGTTCTATAAACTCCATGACCCCGAACCCTCTTGTCAAATTCATATCTCCATGTATACTCGTTCTCATGCCACAAAAATTTACTGAGAATTGATGATTGTTAGGCTTCTTTTGCCCCCGAAAGCCTTAATTTTCATCCACCCTATCTTGCGAATTAATTCTTGCATCTCAACTGTACACAGTCTTCTATTCTCCATGTTTGACTTGATTAAAGCCTATCGAAACCATGATTGTTTTAAATTCTGATTTACTGGAAGTACTCTTACATATCTAGATTGGTTTAGAACTGGTTTCGCGATTTTTCATACATTGTACAATTTGTTCTAAATTTTTGAAGCAACTTGTGTCAAAACAAGGCAATCAGGCCCGCAATACAATGCTATGTCCTTCTCTCTGTCAGACTCAGGCGCAGTACCTGAGATGCACGGCCCGATAGGTCGCGTTCTCAGGGCTTGTTGCGACAGCACCGCCTGTCTCGTTCTGAACTCAACAGGGGCTGTCGTCGCATTCACCCTACCTGACTTGACTGACCTGTCATGATCCTCAAACACCCTGTCGCGTTCTGGCAACCGGCACTGCCCGACCCGTCGCGATCTATACAAGACCCTGTCGCGTTCTTTGCTAGCCCTGTCGCGACCCTTACAAGGGTACGTCGCGACCTGGGACTTTTGCATAAGAACCCATAAATCGTAATGCAATACTTTATACAGTGATTATACCCTTCGTTAACAGTCCCACGCGTAGTAATACACACTGGTTATACTGAACATATATTGTGTAATTTAAAATACATACACATGATCTCTTTCTATCTACATTTCTCTTACATCTGCACTCACTTTGAACCATCCATAATGGCTTAACATGGCATGAAATTATCTCATAATACATCTGGTAATTTATGTCAAATATATATTTAAATTGCCCTATTTTAAATGAACTTGTCTACGATTCTCGCGATGTTTTGGGAGTACCGTTATCGACGCTCCAATGTTCTAGAATTCCTCTAGAACGTCGAGCACTGTGTCTATATATACACTTTCTCTTGACTTGGATGAACTCTTCGTCGGATACTCCTTCTGCCGGACTAGTGAATCCTTGTTCAAGGCCTCCGTAAGACTCCTCTGTCCATGGTTCCCACATGGTCGACGAGCTGGTTGTATCCTAACACCTATAATACAGTTGCTGGATCAGTAAGATCCATACGACCTTAGATTGTTCTCTCTCTTATCTTGAATCACACTGGGCCTCTGAACATGTGCATAATATGGCCAGTGGAATGGTAGTGAATGCCACCTGACTAGCTACACTGATCACGCGTGTTATGCAACTGTTATTATCGCTTGTTTAACGTTGTCATACGAATATGTCCTTGTCTCATCCACTGTCTTTATACTCTCATTTGTTCATGATCACTCCACTATCTCGTCTATCACGTCTATTCATGTAGTACCCTCTTGGTACCCTTTGAGCTATGTGGCTCCTATTGTTTTGTACTGTTCATGACTGTCTAGCGCTAAAATGGGTCTTGTGACACTACTGACTTAAATGCATACTGTTGAGGGCACGGAGACTGTCTGAGGGTCTCCAATCTAGTCTTGGGGGCAGAGAGCCACCCGAAAATACCTGTAGGAGATAATGACGGTGTCTGCATTTGCACTGGTTCTGACTGACTGTTCTGAATTATCTGACTGTTACATTATTACTGTTAGTTCATACATATTGCACTGTTACTGTACTACCACTGACTGTTACTGAACTGCTACTATCTTGTTATTGAGCGACTACTATCGTACTCTCTTCTTGCTCTACTTGATACTTGCTACCTTGAGTTATTGCGTTCTATCGCGACTTAATCGGATTCAAAGTGCTATATTCTCTCGTTTGTCTATTGACAATAAAAGTGCTATATTCTCTCTCGGCTATCTACGGATAACCAAAGTGCCAGTACTATCTCGATTGACGAAAGTTAATCAAAAGTGCTATACTATTTCGATTGATGAATCAATCAATGTGCAATTTACTCTTTACATGACCAATTACTATCTCTCTCCTTGCTATACATGTTGCTTGCTATTAGTTGACAATGACGTTACTTGCTATTGCGTGACTTGACTTTATTCATCGTGCTATACTTGATTGATCTGCTATTTGAACCATGTTACTTGTGCTATTACTTTCTCGACTTTACATGACTCTTGCTATCTTTAGTTACTCTGCCCTTTTAAAGCATTAATTTTTAAAGCCTACTTGACTATTGAGATTTAAGTCCTACTGGGCGTTATCGCTCACCCTTCGTTATTTGTTATTGTGTCTCAGGTAAGTCAGACAATGTTGTCACACACACCAATGGGACGGGAGCAGAGTGATGAGCGACCTTGAGTCGTTTCATGAAGTTACCCTAGTACTATAGAGTCTAATAGTTATTGCTTTAGATTTCTTTTCAAAGTAATGATGTCATTGAGCCCTAGGTATTGGCTCTGAATTAGTGGTTGTAATAGTCTTAGTGGAATTTCAATGAAATGAAGAGTTTATTTCAATTATTATCATCATTAGATGCTCTGATGTTTGCGTCTATATACGTAATTTACGTTACCATACTCGTTGCTCATGTTTTCCTCCGATTTATTCCGCTGCTAAATTGGAGGGGCGTGACAGTTGGTATCACAGCCTAGGATGTCCTTATTAGGATTTTTAGGTCTAGGGATGTTCTAGGTGAAATGCCATGATCGTGTGTAAGTCAACCACCATACCAATGTGAGAGATTGGGTAAAGCTCGGGATTATGCTAGGAGCTTAACTATATGTATAAGCACCCTAAGTTTAAGAAGAAATTAATAAGTATTATCGCTCGCAGAAGCTAGAGGAGATGGCTGGTGAGCATGCACAAATGCACGAATTACAACAGATTGTACAGGGGTTAACTCAAGACCTTAACAACGTGATTCAAGCAGGAGCAAGAAATGGGGCAGGAGACTTATATGGGAACTTTCAACAAATAAATCCCCCTTGGTTTAATGGAACTCTGGATCCCTATGAAGCTGAAAATTGGGTGAAGGCGATGAAACAAATCTTTAGAGTTATGCATTGTTCAGAGCAGGAGAAAGTCCTTCTGGCAACCTTCCAGTTGGACCGTGATGCTAGAGCTTGGTGGGAAGCTGCCAGTCGACAATTACCCAACATCAACATAGAGTGTGATAAATTATAGAACTCTTCAATACCAAATATTTTTCCAAGAGGATTCGTGAGAAGAAGGTAAATGAATTCGCCAATTTAAAACAACGAATGTGTCTATAGCAGAATATGAAGCGCAATTTGAAAGACTAGCATAGTATGCACCACATTTGGTGAGTACGGAAAAGATGAAGGCAAAGAGATTCCTAGAAAGGTTGAGACCTGTGTACTGGCAAAAGTTGGCTCCACTAGACATTGAAGTATATTTAGTAATGGTATTGAGAGCTCAATTAGTAGAAGACACCATGGAATTTTTGAAGGATCCATAAGAAGAAGCGTTGAAAAGGGAACGTGCTACACATTCCAATGGTAATAAAGGGAGAAATACAGTAGATAGCAAGAGAATGAAAGGGGAAGTGAAGTGGAAGGAAGTCTGAGAATTTTGTAAAAAGCTAGGGCATCAGGTTGATAACTGTTGGAAGAGATTGGGCAGGTGCTTGCGATGTGGAAGTCAACAACATCGAGTCCTTGATTGTCCAACAAAGAAGAACCAAACTCCACACCAAGGATGATTACAAGCCCTTGTGTATATAAATCATGCCATGAAGGTGGACAAGGTACCGTCACTAAACCCTTAGTTTAATTTCATATTATTTTCGCGATAGCAAAGCCCTAAGTGGGGGAGTGATGGAATGAAATATCCATAATAAATTGGTAGTCGTATCATATCATATGAATTTGGAGACCAAATTCTTTTTTAGTGGGGGAGGATGTAGCAACCCGGAAAATTTAATTAAAAATATTCAAAATAATTTTTTTAAACAAAATAATTGAAACATACGTACCACTATCGTATGGGAAAGAATACTTCGGAAAATTCCTTAAAAATTATAAATCAACCTCAAACATTATTCCTAAGTGTTCTACTAAGAAATTCAAGCAACCAAAAATCCGATTGGCCAAATGTACGTCAAAATGTGACTAATTATCCAAATTAAGAAACTAAGTTGGAAAACCGTTATACGGAAAGATAACGCGCCCATAAATCAAACGAACATGTCGGAGAGACATCCAACATCATGAAATGATTACCCATTATCGGAATTGGACCAATAGACCTCTCATGGCCCATGAATAAATTCAAGTAAGAAAAATATAATAAATTCTAAAATTCTATTATTTCCCTATTTAAAATGGAGAATTCCCCTAAGTTAAATTCCATTGAGAATTGGTTTTGTTAAATGGACCTTCTAGAATTTATTGGGCCAAAATAGGGATTTTTAAAAGAGGAATAATAGGAAAATACTCTAAATTCATAACTTAATATTACAAAATAGACAAAGGGTATTAAAGCATTAAAATAAGTAGTTTGAGTTAGAGTTGAATTCCTAAACTACCCTAATAGGATGGCCATCAATTTAACTCCCATCCTAACCCAAATAGGAAGTGGAATGTTTGGAAGGAGGTTAAGAAATAGGAAATTCAGAATTTAATGGGGGTTGGAGTCCTGTTAGGAAATAACAACCCAACAAGCATAAATACTCTCCTAAATCCCCCATGGCCGGCCCTAGCTCGTTGCCAAGGGTTACTGGACCAGGAGGAGTGGCCAAGGAGGAGGAGATCTCGTGGGGAGAAGACTCTCTCAAGCTCTCTCTCTCGTTCTTCAAGTTCTAGCCATGGAAGAGGAAATCGAGTCAAGGTAGGCATTCTCACGAGCAAAATGTAATTAAATGTGTCTGTAGATTGTTCCATGCATCAAGAACAAAACCCCTTTTGTTCATAATTATTCGTCCACCCAATCTTTTGTTCTTGATTTATGATGTTCTATAAACTCCATGACCCCGAACCCTCTTGTCAAATTCATATCTCTATGTATACTCGTTCTCATGCCACAAAAATTTTACTGGAGATACTGATGATTGTTAGGCTTCTTTTGCCCCCGAAAGCCTTAATTTTCATCCACCCTATCTTGCGAATTAATTCTTGCATCTCAACTATACACAGTCTTCTATTCTCCATGTTTGACTTGATTAAAGCCTGTCGAAACCATGATTGTTTTCAAATTCTGATTTACTAGAAGTACCCTTACATATCTAGATCGGTTTAGAACTAGTTTCGTGATTTTTCATACATTGGACAATTTGTTATAAAATTTTGAAGCAACTTGTGTCAAAACAAGGCAATTTGGCCCGCAATCCAATGCTCTGTCCTTCTCCTTGTCAGACTCAGGCGCAGTACCTGAGAACGCGACGGCCCGATAGGTCCGTTCTCAGGGCTTATCACAAAAGCACCGCCTGTCGCGTTCTGAACTCGACAGGGGCTGTCATCTCATTCTCCCTACCTGACTTGACCGACCTATCACGATCCTCAAACAACCCTGTCACGTTCTGGCAACTGCACTATGCCCGACCTGTCGCGATCTATACAAGACCCTGTCGCGTTCTTTGCTAGCCCCGTCGCGACCCTTACAAGGTACTTCGCGACCTGGGACTTTTGCATAAAAACCCATAAATCATGATGCTATAACTTTATACAGTGATTATACCCTTCGTTAACAGTCCCACGCGTAGTAATACACACTGGTTATACTGAACACATATTGTGTAATTTAAAATACATACACATGATCTCTTTATGTCTACAATTTCTCTTACACTTGCACTCACTTTGAACCATCCATAATGGCTTAACTTGGCATGAAATAATCTCATAATACATCTGGTAATTTATGCCAAATATATATTTAAATTGCCCTATTTTAAATGAACTTGTCTACGATTCTCGCGATGTTTTGGAGTACCGTTATCGACGCTCCAATATTCTAGAATTCCTCTAGAACATCGAGCACTTGTTTTTATATATACACTTTCTCTTGACTTGGATGAACTCTCCGTCGGATCCTCCTCTGCCGGACTACTGAATCCTTGTTCAAGGCCTCCGTAAGACTCCTCTGTCCATGGGTTCCCACATGGTCGACGAGCTGGTTGTACCCTAACACCTATGATACAGTTGCGGGATCAGTAAGATCCATACGACCTTAGATTGTTCTCTCTCTTATCTTGAATCACACCGGACCTCTGGACACGTGCATAATATGGCCAGTGGAATGGTAGTGAATGCCACCTGACTGCCTACACCGATCACGCGTGTTGCAACTGTTATTATCGCTTGTTTAACGTTGTCTTACGAATATGTCCTTGTCTCGTCCACTGTCTTTATACTCTCATTTGTTCATGATGACTCCACTATCTCGTCTATCACGTCCATTCATCTAGTACTCTCTTGGTACCCTTTGAGCTATGTGGCTCCTATTGTTTTGTACGTTCATGACTGTTTAACGCTAAAATGGGTCTTGTGACTCTACTGACTTGAATGCATACTACTGAGGGCACGGAGAGTGTCCGAGGGGCTCCAATCTAGTCTTGGGGGTAGATAGCCACCCGAAAATACCTGCAGGGGATAATGACGGTGTCTGAATTTGCACCGGTTCTGACTGACTGTTTAGAATTATCTGACTGTTACACTATTACTGTTAGACTATTAGTTCAGACATACTGCACTGTTACTGTACTACCACTGACTGTTACTGAACTACTACTGTCTTGTTATTGAGCGACTACTATCGTACTCTCTTCTTGCTCTACTTGATACTTGCTACCTTGAGTTATTGCGTTCTATCGCGAGTTAATCGCATTCAAAGTGCTATATTCTCTCATTTGTCTATTGACAATAAAAGTGCTATATTCTCTCTCGGCTATCTACGGATAACCAAAGTGCTAGTACTATCTCGATTGACGAAAGTTAATCAAAAGTGCTATACTATTTCGATTGATGAAAATCAATCAAAGTGCAATTTACTCTTTACATGACCAATTACTATCTCTCTTCTTGCTATACATGTTGCTTGCTATTAGTTGACAATGACGTTACTTGCTATTGCGTGACTTGACTTTATTCATCGTGTTATACTTGATTCATCTGCTATTTGAACCATATTACTTGTGCTATTACTTTCTCGACTTTACATGACTCTTGCTATCTTTAGTTACTCTGCCCTTTTAAAGCATTAATTTTTTAAAGCCTGCTTGACTATTGAGATTATGTCCTACTAGGCGTTATCGGTCACCCTTCATTATTTTTTATTGTGTCTCAGGTAAGTCAGGCAATGACGTCACACACACCAATGGGACAGGACTACAGTGATGCGCGACCTGGAGTTAGTTCATGAAGTTACCCTAGTACTATAGAGTCTAATAATTATTGCTTTTGATTTCTTTTCAATGTAATTATGTCATTGAGCCATAGGTATTGGCTCCAAATTAGTGGTTGTAATAGTCTTAGTGGAATTTCAATGAAATGAAGAGTTTATTTCAATTATTGTGCATTAGATGCTCTGATGTTTGCGTCTGTATGTGTTGGGTTGAGTGTGTTTTGGAATTTCCTAAAGTTGTATTTTAATGATGACAAATGAACATCACTCATACTTTGATTTTGATGATGACATGTTGTGATTTTAATGATGACATGTTGTGATTTCAATGATGACATGTTGTGATTTTAATGATGACATGTTGTGATTTTATGATGACATGTTGTGATTTTAATGATGACATATTGTTATTCTAATGATGACATATTGTGATTTTGATGATGATATGTTGAACATGTTATACATTTTATACATATCATAATAATGCTTAGATAACATGTTTTTGATGTTTAATATCTCATATTTTAATAATAATATCTTGTATTAATTATTTACACTTTATATTTTCAGGTTCACACATTTTTGTCTTGGTAGTGTCGACACTAGATCAGGGCAGGTCGACACTAGACCCAGTTTCCAGCAGATTAGTTTGCCTGACTGGGACATCAGGTCGACACTAGATCAAAGTAGGTCGACACTAGATCAGGGCAGGTCGACACTAGACCCAGTTTCTCGTAGACCAGTTTGCCTGACTGGGAGAGCAGGTCGACATTAGATCAGGGCAGGTCGACACACTCCGGCTGAAACTGAAAAATGTGAATTTCTTTATACACGTGGCTACTTGGGATTTAGGGGATTTGACCTAGGGTTCCGTGCCCATGCACCCCAAGGCACTTTATGGACATATGGGGCTATAAATACCCATGCTCCTTGAACCCCAAAGGCAAGAGAGCCCATACACTTCTAGAAGAAGCCTTTTGGTAGCCAAAGGGGGTTTTCCAGATCTATCTCCATCTCCAGAAGCTGCAAGCCATCCTTTCAAGAGGAAGGACAAGGGAATCAAAGGGAATCCCTAGAGAGAAGGTTGCTGTGCAAGGCAAGGGAGCAGATCCAACTAAAGAGGCTTAGGAGAAGAAGGATTTCTGGCATTTCAGATGCCATCAAAGCAGAGCACCGCCAATTGAGGAGAATCTCCATCGATTTCCATCAAGGCTCCTCAATTGAAGCGTCTGCAAGGCATCTTCATCGAAGAACATTCTTTCTACATCTATTTGCCTTATTTCTGAGTTTGTTCTTCCTTCTTCGTCAATGAGATTTGTGCATGAAGTTCTGCATAAATTTCTATGTATAAAACTATTTTGAATAAGATCATTGCTAGAGGATCTGATCACTTTTGTGTTTGATCTAGCTTTTGTACTGTGAGCCGTCGAGCTCTGGTTTGTGAGTCGTCACACTCACTGTGTGGTTTGAGCCGTCGTGCTCAATTTGGAGTCATAGTACTCCGGTTGTTGTTTGAGCCATCGTGCTCAGTTTGTAGTCGTCGTGCTCAAGGTGTTTCTTGAGTCGTCGTGCTTAAGGGTGTTTGGAGTCGTCGTGCTCCGGTGTGAGTTGTACTCAAGGTTTTGAGTAGTGTGGCCTCACTATCTGAGGGGTGGACGTAGGAGTCACTGAAGGTGATTTCCGAACCACCTAAAAATCCTCTGTGCAATGATTTGAATTGTGGTTTGACTTTGTAATTCGCTAGATGCATGCATAGGGATTTCGTTCACACTACTAATCGATTTGCTCACACACACTAATCACTCTTCAGATCAGTAAATTGTTTGGGTGAATTGATCTCTGATTCAAAGTAATTTTTAATTGCTTAAGCTTCCGCATTAATTGGTGTTAGATCTATTCAACCCCCCCTTCTAGATCTGATCCATCCACCCATCCGATCTCTAACAATTGGTATCAGAGCAGGCTAACCACTCTAATTGTTAGATCTAATTCCTTGTTACATTGATTCACTGTGATTAGATCTAATAGTCTTTTGTGAGCCTTGGTATAATGGCAAATCTATTTAATCTGCATGAATTCCTGTTATAATTTAGAGAAATCACCAGTCTCACCTTCATCAAGTTTTTCAAAGGAAGCACAAAGAAAAGGAGCAAAATAAATTCACGAGTACTTTATGGCAAAGAGGAGCCTCAATGAATCTAGAAAATCAACAATTCATAAGATTATGGCTCTAACAGCACATTCTAAGAGCTTAGAGCATTCTTCATCCTCTTCAGAACACAAGAGTTCAAATGGGTCTAAATGGTCAGGTAAATCAACTCCAGATCCATTTGTGTATTCTAATTCTGATTCTGATGAAGATGAGGGCATGTCTGATGCTGAATTGATTAATTTCTGTGAAAAGATACAAAGTCTTAATGTACAACTGAACACTAAAAATAAAGCCTTTAAAACATTGCCATAAAGAAAGTGAAAACTTGAAAAATACACTTGAATTGCTCCAGATAAATGATAAAGATCCTTCAGAAGAAATTGAGAATTTGAAAAATGAAGTTCAGAAACTGAATTTTGAAATTGAAAGTTTGAAGGATAAAATAAAAATTTGTGAAAACAAGTTGTCCAAGTTGAAAGAAAATCATGACCAGTTGCAATATGAAAATCTTGATTTGAAAGAGGAAAATGGAAAATTAATTGATGTCAATGAAAACTTCAAATTTGACAATGATCAATTAAACAAACAAATTTCTAATATGGCTCATGATCATCAAATAAATGAAAGATGCAAACAACTTGTTGAAGAAAATTATCATTTAAAAATGAAGATTGAAGGCTGGTGAATGACAAACCACTGAACAATGAATGTAGCAATTTGAGTAATAAAATTACCGATTTAGAAAAACAAATTGCTCAACTTAAAAATGAAAAGAACAAGATGAAAAATGGTTTGGATGTAATGCTAAACAAGCTTCAACTTCAGAAAAAGAAGTTGTTGCATTAAAAGCTGAAAAACAGAAGATTCAAAATGAATTGAAGAACACAAGTTTTGCTTCTGTTAAAAAAAGAAAAATGAAAAGAAAAGCACAATAACTTCTGTTAAAACTGCTATGAACAAGAACCTTGATATCTCTAATGAAAAACTTGTGAAAGTTCTTGTTCAGAACAGAAAGAGAAGAAGAAAATTGCTGATGTCAAGAAGAATAATCTACTTCCTCCATCAGTCCAAAAAGCTCCAAGGCAAGTTTAAAATTCACATCATGCCAAGAGCCATTAAAAGGTACCTTCTTCTCCTCATGGTAAGCATCCACACATGAAAAGAAGATTCCAGCAAATACATACATGCCAAGGTAAGAACCTGGTAAGAATGCTCTCATTTGCTTTAATTGTAATAAACCTGGTCATCTTGCCAAACATTGCTGGAATAGAAATCAAAATTTCAATAAACATGTCAAATCAGTCCAATGCTTCACATGTCATAAATTTGGGCATACTTCTAGAGAATGTTGGCATAGAATTGATAATTTTGTGCATGCTCCCATGTTTCATGTCAATGTACATAAGAATAAAGATCATGTCCATGCTGAAAACACTCAGAAATCTATGTACATGAAAAAGGAAATGATGCACAAAAGATCTCTTCTGAATTCCATGTTAAAAATCTCAATGATAAAAATCCTAAAAATAGAAAACAAAATGTTCAGTATGTCAGTGGTGCATTCTATACTAATAGCTCTAAGATTAGAAACCAAGATTCCAGTGTTTCCAGTCTTCAGAAAAATGCACCCAATATCAAATCCTTTTGGATTAAAAATCATTGTTGCAAATTCATGGAAGATCCTTAGGACCCAAACAAGTTTGGGTTCTAAAATGTGCTGCTTGAATGCTGGATGCAGGGATCCTTGTAGTCAATTTCAAGATGAAGGCTTCATGACTAAGGCTACAAGGAAAGTAAGTGAAGAGAATGAAAGTTAAACCACTGAGTAATCAGGAGATCTTGCATCTGATCAATGTGATCTCTTGCACTGAAAAGTGAGATTTAACTAATTTATTCTTGTATTCTTTCCCAGTTAAAAATGAAAGAAAATCAAATTGACAGGATGGAAAAGCTTAAGATCTTAACAAAGCTCATGTTTACTGAGTTTAGACTTATTATTTTACATTGTGTTAAACTTAAAGCTCCTAACATCCTTGTTAAATACTTCTGCTCACTCATTTAGGTCACTTTATATCACATTTGCATCATTATTTTAACCACATTCAGCTCATTATAATTTGCTATTCTTTGTGTTGAGTGTGTCTTTGTGATTAAACTTTGATGCACAATACCAAAAACACAATCATTTCTCTCATATGTCAATATCACTTTGTCTCATTTATTTTGATCATTTCTGACCATTCCTTTACTCCATTTCATTTCTTGATCTCCTACTATTCTTTGTTTCTCTCTCTTATCTATCTTTTTGATGCTATCAAAAAGGGGGAGAAATGTCTCTAGGGGGAGAAAGGTCTCTAGTGAGAGAAAGTTCAAAGGGGAGAAAGTTCTTTAAAGGAGAAAGGTCTCTAGGGAAGAAAGGTCTCTAGGGAGAGAAAGGTCAAAGTGTGTATATGGTCAAGGGGAGTTATTGCAGTCAAGGGAGATATGTTTTGTCATCATCAAAAAGGGGGAGATGTTGGGTTAAGTGTGTTTTGGAATTTTATAAAGTTGTATTTTAATGATGACCAATGAACATCACTCATACTTTGATTTTGATGATGACATGTTATGATTTTAATGATGACATGTTGTGGTTTTAATGATGACATGTTGTGATTTTAATGATGACATGTTGTGATTTTAATGATGACATATTGTGATTTTAATGATGACATATTGTGATTTTGATGATGATATGTGAACATGTTATACATTTTATACATATCACAATAATGCTTAGACAACATGTTTTTGATGTTTAATATCTCATATTTTAATGATAATATCTTGTATTAATTATTTACACTTTATATTTTCAGGTTTACACATTTTTGTCTTGGTAGTGTCGACACTAGATCAGGGCAGGTCGACACTAGACCCAATTTCCAGCAGATCAGTTTGCCTGACTGGGACATCAGTTCGACACTAGATCAAAGCAGGTCGACACTAGATCAAGTTAGGTCGACACTAGATCAAAGCAGGTCGACACTAGATCAGGGCAGGTCGACACTAGACCCAGTTTCCAGCAGACCAGTTTGCCTGACTAGGAGAGCAGGTCGACACTAGATCAGGGCAGGTCGACACACTCCGGCTGAAACTGAAAAACGTGAATTTCTTTGTACACGTGGCTACTTGGGATTTAGGGGATTTGACCTAGGGTTCCGTGCCCATGCACCCTAAGGCACTTTATGGACATATGGGGCTATAAATACCCCTGCTCCTTGAACCCTAAAGGCAAGAGAGCCCATACACTTCCAGAAGAAGCCTTTTGGCGGCCAAAGGGGGTTTTCCAGATCTGTCTCCAGCTCCAGAAGCTGCAAGCCATCCTTTCAAGAGGAAGGACAAGGGAATCAAAGGGAATCCCTAGAGAGAAGGTTGATGTGCAAGGCAAGGGAGCGGATCCAACTGAAGAGGCTCAGGAGAAGAAGGATTTCTGGCATTTCAGATGCCATCAAAGCAGAGCACCACCAATTGAGGAGAATCTCCATCGATTTCCATCAAGGCTCCTCAATTGAAGCGTCTGCAAGGCCTCTTCATCGAAGAACATTCTTTCTACATCTATTTTCCTTATTTCTGAGTTTGTTCTTCCTTCTTCGTCAACGAGATTTGTGCATGAAGTTCTGCACAAATTTCTGTGTACGAAACTGTTTTGAATCAGATCATTGCTAGAGGATCTAATCTCTTTTGTCTTTGATCTAGTTTTTGTACTGTGAGCCGTCTTGCTCTGGTTTGTGAGTCGTCGCACTCACTATGTGGTTTGAGTCGTCGTGCTCAATTTGGAGTCGTAGTACTCTGGTTGTTGTTTGAGCCTTCGTGCTCAGTTTGGAGTCGTCGTGCTCCAGGTGTTTCTTGAGTCGTCATGCTTAAGGGTGTTTAGAGTCGTCGTGATCTGGTGTGAGTTGTACTCAAGGTTTTGAGTAGTGTGGCCTCACTATCTGAGGGGTGGACATAGGAGTCACTGAAGGTGATTTCCGAACCACCTAAAAATCATCTGTGCAATGGTTTGAATTGTGGTTTGACTTTGTATTTCGCTAGATGCATGCATAGGATTTCGTTCACACTGCTAATCGATTTGCTCACAACACTAATCACTCTTCAGATCAGTAAATTGTTTGGGTGATTGATCTCTGATTCAAAGTAATTTTTAATTGCTTAAGCTTCCGCGTTAATTGGGTGTTAGATCTATTCAACCCCCCCTTCTAGATCTGATCCATCCACCCATCCGAACCCTAACAGTATGCGCAATTTACGTTACCATACTCGTTGCTCACGTTTCCTCTGATTTATTCCGAGCTAAATTGGGGGGCGTGACAGACTATGTTGAGAGAGTCGAGGGGTACATAAAAGTTGTCACTAATGTCAGCTCTTCTTTCAAAATGGCCGACAGCCACCCTCCAAGCTTATGCCAATAACTACCTCGTGGCCATTCGCCCAGTGGGGAATGGACATTCTCGGGCGTTCCCTCCAGCAACGGGGCAGCGATAGTTTATCATCGTCGGAGTCGATTACTTCACGATGTGGGTCGAGGCCGAGCTGCTAGCAAAAATCACTGAAGCTAATGCATGGGGTTTTGTATGTAAAAATATTATATACAGGTTCGGTCTACCCCGAGCAATCATCACCGACAACGGAAAACAATTTGACAATGCTAGGTTCCGCTGCAATTGCGCAATACTTGGAGTGGATCACCGGTTCTCCTCGGTCTCTCATCCTCAGTCAAATGGACAAGCTGAGGTGACTAATTGGACCATCTTGGACGGACTGAAGAGAGGCTGCACGATCACAAGGGCCGATGGGCCGACGAGCTCCCCATGTATGTGGGCCTATAGGACGATGCCCTGAGAGGCCACCAGAGAGTCTCCTTCGCACCACCTTTGGGGTAGAGGCCCGTGACCCTGTGGAGATGCTCGTGCCATCCGGAGGAGTCCTCGGCTTCGAGTGCGCATCGAGCTGGAGGGACCTAATGATCATTCTCTGCACGTCGAGCTGGACCTAATTGAGGAGAGACGAAGGAATGCGGCGGCGAGGATGGAAGCTTATCACACGTAGGGTAAAAGGAGTTTCGACACGAACATCAGGCCTCGTGCTGCAGTGCAGGTAGCCTCGTCCTGCGGAAGCTAGCTATCTTGATCCAAAATCAGCAGGTGGAAAGCTTACTGCCAATTAGGAAGGCCCATATTGGGTCATCGAGGACCTGGCATGGAGCTTATCAACTGGCCGACCTAAACGGGTCGTCCATTCCGAGAACCTGGAATGCCGAGCACCTCTGACGTTACTACCCTTGAAACGCATGAACGAGGATGCTTCTGCACTCTACCTGTAAACGAGGTCGCTTCGGCACTCTACTTGTAAACGAGGTCGCTTAGGCACTCTACTTGTAAACGAGGTCACTCGGCACTCTACTTGTAAATGAGGTCGCTTCGACGCTCTACTTGTAAACGAGGTCGCTTCGGCAACTACACACAAAGAAAGTCGCTGCATTCTATGCATTATCGTGCGATTGAGGTCATTTCGTCACCCTAGGTGATTTAGAACGAGTTTTTTCTTGGTGCTCTACCTAACGACGTGGGTCCTTCCGACATTAGTAAACAACCAAAGAACGAGCTGGTGAACTGAGGAAGCTTGTAAAAGGGAACGAAAAAAGTTTATCTCGGCGTCAAAGGCCAAGAAGTGCAAAAGATTGCGAAGACATCGATTAAGGGTCCTCATCTAGAACCATGTCGGCGGCCTCGACAATGGTCTTGTCGGCGTCAGCGGATAGCGCTTCGTCTACGACCATGGCCACTTCAGCATCCACTTCACCGTCTTCTTCACCTCGGGCTCAGAGGGCGCCCTCAGACAAGTCGAGTCAGGGTACACCCTCTATACCGGTCGGAGCAAGAATTGTAGCCTTCACGAAAAAGGCCAGCGACCTCTTCTTGAAGTTCATCGGACACGCGATATTCTTCTATCGCCTTTTCTCGCTCGTCGGCCATGAGCTGAGCGGTCTATTCCCTAGTCATTTGTGGGCCAGATATCCTCAATATGCACTCCCTTTTGGCCTGGAGTGCATCCTTCTCGGCCCTTAGTTGAGCCCGAAGCTCGTCCTCGGTCTTTTTCGCTTGATCCGCCTCCTTCAGTCGAAGAGCCTTCTCGGAAGCGAGCTTCTCGTCGGCTTCGGAAAACCGTTTATCAACGGCATGCCTCTTCACCTCGGCCCGATGAAGAAAAGCCTCAAATGAGGACATCTGACACAAGACCGACGAATAGAGTCCTCGATCAGCTTGTGCAAAGTCTTGGTCACGCCCTCTGCTCTCGCCTCAGTGGGAAGACCTCGTCGCCCTTAATTGACCGGTCACAGTCTGCTCATGGACTGGGGGGACACCAAAGGGGTAGAGGTCGTGGACGACGTTGCATGAAGATGCTTCGCTGGTCTCTCCTGGCTGGTCGGGCTGGGAGCGGAAGCCGTCCCCAGCTTGGCCGCCCCTTCCAGAGGGTCGACAGATGGAGCTCTTCTAAGACGTGAACAAGCTTCTCCGTGGTGAGAAGCGACCTCTCACTCCTCGAAAACCTTGCCACCGCCAACTCGGAGAGGGAGGGGCCCTTCCATACCATTGGTGCAGAAGAAACACCCTTGTCGACCATCACTATCAATCAAAGAAAATATGCCAGGACCATAGATCCTGTAGGCTGACAGAAAGTCTGTCGAAAGGGCAATGACTTTTAGCACCCTCAGCAATCAGCTTGAATAGCTTCTGGATGGCTCGAATATTTGGCGGCTCCACGCCTGCAGGAGTCAAATCCGAGAGCTCGGACGCACTAAGCTTTGGCGACCAAAAGCCTTGTCTCAGATATTGATGGATGACCATGAGGTCGGGAAAGGCCATCCCGAGGAGATGGATAAAGATGAAGTTTCTTCTCCAATGATGGACAGAGGAGAGCATGCGGCCAAGAATCTGCCGACTAGATCTAGCCGCGAAATATAGCCAATCCCCAAGGCTTTGACAGAGAAGCAATAGAAGAAGAGGTGCAAGCTTAGGGGAACCTCAGCCATGGCGCAAACTACCAAAAAATCAATGATCGACTCCAAGAGGTGGGTCAACTGCGAAGGAGTGGTCCCTAACTTAAGGAGCAGAAGACGACGAAAGAATGGACGAGGAATCACAGACCGGCGCGAACTGCCTCAGAATAAACGCAAACACCCCCCTCTATGGTATAATGAGCTCGGAGTTCCTTGTTAGAATAAATGGTGGCATCTATAGGGAGGGCATACCTGGGTGGGTCTCAAGCCAGCGAAAGGTCACTCGGTCAGTCTCACACACCGCATCGGCCATGGTGTCGGCCTGACGACGTGAGCTCGACGTGTGGGCAGAGGGCATATGAGGGACCTATGACCCAGCACTAACCTCCAAGACGAAGGCATCGTCACAGGTCCAGACAGAGAGTATAGGATGGGAGTCCTTACTAGCGGAATGGAAGATGATGACTGTAAGGCCCTGATTTTTCACCTTGTTTGTTTAAGTATATGTATATGTGTATAAGTGTATACTATGATGTATAGATTATTTGTATAAGTATTTATTTATACAAATTGTATGAATTAGTAATTATTGTAATGTACATATTGTATCTATATCATATTTATGTGTGTAGTATTATAAATTCTGTATAATTAAAGTGAATTTTTGTCGACCAGTCGTGTCAACATCGCTGACGTTGACCAGGGGTAGGCGCAATATCGATGGACGCCCTTTGGATAGGCGCCCATAGATATGGACGCCAATATCCCAGACCTGTTACGTTTCCAGATCTGGAAAACACCTCCGGAAATTTAGCCTCTTGTTTTGGAAACCCTTCCCAACGCTCTGAGACTTGCCCCTTTAACATATCCGACCCCAACCCTTTATAATACCCAGTTTTCGGCCAGATCCATCCCTTTTGACTCATGGGTCAAAAACCTAGCTCTTCTATGCAAAAACCCTAACTTGAATTGAGAGATCTGACTTCGGGAGGCTTCATCTGGCGATCTGCATCGACTGGTGTCAACCTTGAACATCCGGGAACGACTCCCCACGCTGGTGTGCAGTGAAGATCAACAGAAGATCCGAAGAAGGAGGGATTTGGAGACTCTTGGCACAGGCCGAGGAGGGCTTCTCCGGCTTGAATCGTCGTTTGTGGATTTTACACAGAGGCAAGTACCCCACTCACATCAACCCTACATGTGTCTAGTATGTCCCAGGATTTTTTTAGATTTTTCTCGTGTCCTGGAACCCCCCTTACAAGTGATTTGTTGGCTTTCAGTCTGTGTTTGTGCAAACAGGATATTAACGGCAAGATCCCATGCCGCTAATATCATGTGTGGCGGCATCATATAATGTCGTTAACCTATAGACGGCTACCCATGCCGTCGAGTTCTTCAGTTGCAACAGTGTGCAAGTTGTCCGTATATAAATTAATTTTCGAGTTTTTCCGCATGAGGATATACAGTAAAATTCCATATAATATGTAATATATATGTTTGGATGTACTGTGAGTTATTGTGCATTTTTGAAATTTTCACCAATTATTAGAATTCTTTGAATGTGCTACCGACAGAATTTTAATCTTGGAAATGTCATTTATGAAATATGTATAGAATTTAATTGCCATGAAATTTCTGTACATTGTTTATGAGATCTGATGCACGATATAAAAATTTGAGTAATTTATAATATCTGTGTAGTTTATTTAATTTCTGAACCAAAATAGTTAATATGTCTACTCAATGTAGAAAAGTAAGAATTCATGCGAAACTAGTTAAATTCCTATAATTTGTATAAAATTTGTAGTGTCAGTATTCATGTATGTAATAAATTGTGAATCCGAATAATGAAAATTTATGTCAGTTTGGCTATTTATATTTGATAACATCACTGTTAGAATTTTAGAAAATATGTGTAATTCAGAAAAAATGTAAATTTTGGTATGCATGATGGTTAAACTGTGATGAATTTTTGGTTAAATTTCTGTACTGAACAGATGACAATAGCTATATAAACTTGTTTATGTTGGATATTATAATTAATACATGCTAATATGATTAATGTTTAATTCTGCAAAAATTTCAGCATGATTAGAACTGTTGTAAAAATGATTAATCCTAAAACAGTAGTACCATGCTAGGTAATAATGAAGAATGTAAATGTATGAACATGAGATGAATGCGTAAATATTTTGTATCTAGAAATGTTTTGAAATTGAGAAAATGTACTAATGTGCCAATGGTGACACTGCTACCTTAGAGGGCTGTGGAACTGTACTGTGGTAAAGTCCCACAGGAAAGTTCAAAGTGTGTGATGTCCCATGGGCATTGGGATTAAATCCTGGAGGCGAACAAGTATCGTTGGTTAGGGTGGAGAGTGCTTCTCCGGTTCTGCGTAGTAACTAAGATTAATCACTGGAATGCCTAGGTGATTGATATGTGATGTGATTAGTGTGTGTCCTTCTAAAGTGGTTTGGGCTATGTGTCACGGCATAAGGAAAAGTGAAAATGTGTTTAATGAGAGAAAATGTGTAAATTGTGAACCTGTGTAAGTGAATATGTGTTCATGAAATTCTTATGAAAGCATGCAAAAATGATAAGTTTCTTGTGAATGTGACACGATAGTAGTAAAACAACGAGCTTTTCACTAATATAAATGTGTTAACTATGTGCAAAATTGTTAGAATTCATGTTAAATTAGTTGTTATGAAATGTGTAAATTTATGTGTAAAATGATCAACATGTGGCTTATAAATGTTTGAATGAAATCAGTTTAGCATAGTGAAAAGTGTAGAAAGCATGTGATAGGATTAGTTTATTGTGTATAAAACTAAATCCCATGTGTAAAATGTGTAGAAATCATGAATACTTCTATTTGAAAAATTGTCACTTCCATGCATTATGTGTAATGATGTAGCATAAGGATACGGGATTACTTAATGCATGTATGTTAGTGTGCTTGGTGTTACTTGTTGAGTTCTTTTGAACTCATTCTTGCTTCGGCGTACAGGTGCAGACGTTTCTACTTCTTCCGAGGAGATCGTTAGTAGCGACTCGGAGCGAGAGTAGGAGAGATTGTTGTGGAGTTAGCATTGTACTTTTCCATTACTTCATAGTATGTAATAAAAGACTCTGCGTAGTCTCATGTGGACAATGTATTTTATTTTATTTCAGTTATGAACAGTTAGCTCTCTTTTCTACTATACGGACTGTGATAGAATGTGGATGATTGGAATAAGATTTCTTTCAGTTCTTTAAATTTCGTTGTCATGAGATATATTATATTTGTGATGTTTTAGCCTATTGTACTAGTGTTGGGTAAATGTCCCACTGTGGCGATGCTTTCTATATCGATGAGGGTTGGTGGAACCGTACCGATGTAAAGAGGGTCGTTACAGAGATTGGTATCAGAGAATCAGGCTGAAATTGTACATAAATATGCATATACCATCATCTCATTGTATACTAAGTCAGTGTAGATTGTCCACATAGATAAGTAATTAGTTAGAAAAGATAGTTTAGTTCTAAAATGGTGATTAATCCGTTTTACGTTATGGCTTGCGTGGTAGGCGTGGGGTGTTCCTGCTCGTGATGCGAGCAGCGGAGAGATGAGCCTCGGCGTGAGGATCAGGGTGAGCAGCAGGCCCTGCACCCAGGGTCCTGTACTTCCTCCACGCCACCAGTAGAACTATGGAGTGTCATGCAGGGTTGGTGCAGGCCATGCAAACGCAGGCCCACACTCAGGCTGCACTCCAGGCCTAGTTGGAGGCTCAGGTTAGAATAATAAGATAAAGTAGTCTGTATTATTAAATGCATGATTGTTATGTTATATGTGTTATTATGTTGCTTGCTGTAGCAGGCTCAGGTGCCAGTTCCCAGGATGACCATGGTGGACCTCCATCATGGAAAGGTTCAAGAGGATGTCACCACCCTCTTTTAAGGGGGAGAGCGATCCATTATTAGCTGAGAACTGGATGAGGGAGATTGAGAAGATCTTCCGGGATTAGGTGCGCTGAGGACGACAAGGTCACTTTAGCCACCTATATGCTACAGTATGTGTAATCTAAGCTATTGGTTATTACTTTAATAATAAATTATGTAGGTAGTTCTCATGGATGGTTTTGGCAGGAGCGAGCCGAGTGTATGGTGTGTCCTCGTTGTTACGTACTCGGTTGAGGATGGTGCTGTGGAAGTTGGATGGGATGAGTTCGTGAGGCTTTTGCCTTTGCCAGAGTTTGTTCCTTCAGGAGCACATCCAGGACAAGATGGAGCAGGATTCCTCTCGTTGACCCAGGGCTGCATGACTGTGCTGGAGTACGAGGCCAGGTTTCCGAGCTATCAAAGTACGCCCCTCAATTGTAGCTGATGAGTGCAGGAAGGCGAAGAAATTCGTGATGGGTCTGAAACCATCGCTGAGGACGAGGTTGGTGGCTTTCGACCATCGTACTCTCGAGCAGGCGCTCAGCGCGGCGTGTCGGCAGGAGGGGGAGATGGAGCAGTATCTAGAGGAGAGAAGGCTTCTCAGAAGGGCCAGCAGCTCCTTTCCAGAGACAGGAGAGGAAGAAGACGACTTTCCAGTCACCGCAGCGTCCGGTGGCATCAGGCAGTGGTCAGGTATCTTCTCAACGTTCCCCTAGTGGTAAGAAGGAGTGTCCTCATTGCGGGAGGGCACATGGCGGTACGGAGTGGTGGCTGGTAGCAGGGAAGTGCTTGAAGTGTGGGTGCAGTGACCATAAGATCAAGGATTGTCCGAGGCTTCAGCAGGGAGCCCGCGCGGGGCCAGCCCCAGTAGCAGCAGCAGCAGCGCCAGCGACAGGACGACCAGGGAGACCTCGAGCCCCAGCTCGAGTGTTTGCTTTAGCTCGTGAGGACGCCGAGCAGGCAGATCATGTCACAATGGTACGGTTTTGTTCTTAGGTGTGCATGCTGGGTTTGTTCGATAGGGTGCTACTCACTCATTCATTTCGAGCGTTTGCTAGGCAGTTAGCTTTAGAGTCAGGGTTAGAGTCTGAGGATTAGAAGTCCCTTTGTCTGTGCATACACCTGCGGGTACGGTATGACTAGAAGTGTATTCCGTCTTTACCGGTGTGCATTGAGGATAGAGTCCTAGAAGGGTGTTTCTTATTGCTTAAGATGAAGGACTATGATGCTATCTTGGTCTGGATTGGCTAGAGGAGCACTATGCATGGTTAGATTGCCGTGGAAAGAAGATTGTTTTCCGCATTCCTGGTGAGGATGAATTTTCTCATCCTTTGCCGAGGAACTTAGCAGGGAAGTTTGTCATCTCGGCCATGAGGGCAATGAGAATGGTGAACAAGGGTTGTGACGCTTTTCTTGCCAGGTGGTTTTAATACCCAGGCTGATGAGTCACTTACTCTTGCCGAGATAGATGTAGTGCAGGATTTTCCAGATGTCTTTCCTGGATTTATCTGGATTGCCACCGGCTAGAGAGATAGAGTTCACTCTAGAGTTGCTTCCAGGCATCTCTCCTATCGAAGGCACCTTATCGGATGGCACCTGCGGAATTAGCGAGTAAGGAAGCAGTTGCAGGATTGGTTAGATAAGGGATTATTCACCCTAGCGTTTCCCTTGGGGCGCACCTTGTCTTATTCATGAAGAAGAAGGATGGGTCACTTCGGTTATGCATTGATTATAGAAAAGCTAAACCAGGGTGACGGAAGAACAGGTATCCCTTCCTCGGATTGATGATTTTGTTTGACCAGCTACAGAATGCATCGGTCTTTCTAAGATTGATTTGCATTCTGGCTATCATCAGTTGAGGATAGGAGTGAGGATGTGTCCAGACGGCTTTAGACCCGTTATGGACATTATGAGTTTTTGGTCTTCCGTTTGGTCTAACCAACGCCCCTGCAGCTTCATGGATCCATGAACATGGGTTTAGACCCTATCTAGATAGTTTGTTGTAGTCTTCATTGATGACGTGCTGGTCTACTCTCCGATGAGGCCACACATCGTCAGCATTTGAGGATAGCGTTAGAGGGTTCTCCGTGAGCACAAGCTGTATGCAAATTCAGCAGTGCGATTTTTGGATGCGTGAGGTTCATTTCCTTGGGCATGTTATCTTGGTGCTGGTGTAGCAGTGGACCCAGCAAAAGTCCAAAGCTGTTATGGATTGGGAGAGTCCCAAGACTCCTGGGGAGATTCGAAGTTTCTTGTTTGGCAGGTTATTATCGACGTTTTATTGAGGGATTTCATCCATCGCCGCTCCATGACTCAGCTGACCAGGAAGGGAGTGAAGTTTGTCTGGTTCGAGGAATGTGAGAGTAGTTTTCAATTATTGAAGACTAAACTCACATCGGCCCCTGTGTTAGTTCTACCGAGCGGTGTAGAGGATTTTGCTATCTACACGGATGCAATTCGGATTGGCCTTGGCTGTGTGTTGATGCAGCAAGGAAGGGTAGAGCATATGCTTCAAGGCAATTGAAGGAGCATGAGCGAAACTATCCGACTCATGATCTTGAGCTTGCGGCAGTGGTTCATGCACTGAAGATCTGGAGGCACTATCTTTATGGTGTCAGATTTGAGGTGTTCACTGATCACAAGAGCCTAAAGTATCTTTTCTCCCAAAAGGAATTAAAACTTAGGCAGAGAAGATGGATTGAGTTCCTGAAGGACTATGACTTCGACCTCCAGTATCATCCTGGAAAGGCGAATGTCGTAGCAGATGCCTTAGTAGAAAGAGGTCGTCTCTTCCAGCAGGATTGGAAGATGTTGGAGGATGCAGCGTGTACGATGACCGAATTGGAGCCATCATTAGCCGAGCTTTTGTGGCTCAGCTGTCCATTAGGTCATCGGTGTTGGATGAGGTGATCGAGCATCAGAAAGCCGACCCTAGACTCCAAGAGTTAGTGGGCAAAGTCGGTATTGCTCGTGATGAGGATGTGTGATTAGATTCCATCATCGTGTCTGTGTTCCAGACATTATAGATATTCGTGAGCATGTTTTAGCAGAAGCTCATAGATCTAGGTTCTCTATTCATCCAGGTAACACTAAGATGTACCAGGATTTAAAGAGATCGTTTTGGTGGGTCTGGCATGAAGAAGGATGTAGCTGAATTTGTGTCTAGATGTCTAGTATGCAGCAAGTGAAGGCCGAGCGACAGCGACCATCTGGTCTTATGCAGAAGATGGAGATCCCAGTTTGGAAGTGGGAAGCTGTCACTATGGATTTTGTTACGGGTTTGCCTCGGTCTAGACGAGGTAATGACTCGATTTGGGTAGTGGTAGATCGATTCTCGAAGACTGCGCATTTCTTGCCTATGAAGAAGAAGCAGTCAGTAGAGAGTTTAGCTAGACTGTATGTTAGTAGTATTATTAGATTGCATGGGGTACCGAAGTCTATTATTCGGATCGAGATCCGAGATTTACTTTGAGGCTTTGGAAGGGTCTTCAGGATGCGTTAGGTCGGAGCTGAAGCTCAGTTCGGCATTTCATCCCCAGACAGATGGACAGTCCGAGAGGACTATCCAGATGCTTGAGGATATGCTGAGGGCTTGTGTGCTGGATTGGAAGGATGATGGGAGCGCATTTACCTCTAGTGGAGTTCGCATATAACAACAGTTTTCATGCGAGCATTGGCATGGCCAATTTGAGGCTTTATATGGTAGGCCTTGCAGATTCCATTTGTATGTGGAGGAGACCGGTGATAGGCAGTGATCGGTCCGGAGGTTAGTTCAGGAGACTTCGGATAGGTCCAGCTCATTAGGAAGAGACTTATGCGCACAGGATAGGCAGAAGAGTTATGCCGACAACAGGAGGAAGGATCTAGAGTTCGAGGTAGGTGAGCATGTCTTTTGAAGATTTCGCCTACGCGAGGTGTAGTTAGATTTGGGCAGGCATAGTAAGTTTAGCCCTAGATTCATTGGCCCGTATGAGATTCTCGACGAGATTGGGCAACGTGGCATATGAGCTAGCTTTACCTCCAGCATTGGCTAGCGTTCATCCTGTGTTCACGTATCTATGCTCAGGAGTATGTCAGAGATCCGTCTCATGTTATTAGTCATGAGCGTGGAGATCCAGCAGATCTTTCTTTTGTAGAGCAAACAGTAGCTATTCTTGATCGGAAGGTTCAACATCTCCGAAACAAGAGCATTGCGTCAGTAAAGATCTTATGGCGTAACTTCTCGCGAGGAGGAGGCTACTTGGGAGCTTGAGGATGCAATGAGAAAGAAATATCTCAGTTGTTGAGTAGTGTCAGTCTAACTTCGAGGATGAAGTTTCTTAAGGGGGAGAGGGTGTAAGGCCCTTGATTTTTCACCTGTTTGTTAAGTATATGTATATGCGTATAAGTGTACTATGTGTATAGTTATTGTGTATAAGTATTTATTATACAAATTGTATGAATTAGTAATTATTGTAATGTACATATTGTATACATATATACATATTTATGTCTGTAGTATTAGTAAATTTGTATAATTAAAGGAATTTTGTCGACCAGTCGGCGTCAACATCGGCTGACGTTGACCAGGGGTAGGCGGCAATATCGATGGACGCCCATTTTGGATAGGCGACCATGATATGGACGCCAATATCCCAGACCTGTTACGTTTCAGATCCGGAAACACGCTTCGGAAATTGAGCCTCTTGTTTTGGAAAACCCTTCCCAACGGCTCTGAAACTTGCCCCTTTAACATATCCGACCCCAAACCCTTATATAATACCCAGTTTTCGGCCAGATCCATCCCTTTTGCTTGGGTCAAACCTAGCTCTTTATGCAAAAACCCTAACTTGAACCTGAGAGATCTGACTTCCGGAGGCTTCATCTGGCGATCTGCATCGACTGGTGAACCTTGAACATCCGGGAACGACCTCCCCACGCTGGTGTGCAGTGAAGATCAACAGAAGATCCGAAGAAGGAGGGATTGGAGACTCTTTGGCACAAGCCGAGGAGGGCTTCTCCGGCTTGAATCGTCGTTTGTGGATTTTACAGGAGGCAAGTACCCCACTCACATCAACCCTAATGTGTCTAGTATGTCCCAAGAATTTTTTTAGATTTTCTCGTGTCATGGAACCCCCTTTCAGTGATTTGTTGGCTTTCAGCTGTGTTTGTGCAGACAGGATATTAACGGCAAGATCCTTGCCGCTAATATCATGTGTGGGTGGCATCATATAATGTCGTTAACCTATAGACGGCTACCCCATGCCGTTGAGTTCTTCAGACTGCAACAGTGTGCAAGTCTGTCCTTATATTAATTAATTTTTGAGTTTTCCGCATGAGGATATACAGTAAAATTCCATATAATATGTAAATATATATGTTTGGGTGTGTACTGTGAGTTATGTGCATTTTTGGAAATTTACAATTATTAGAATTCTTTGAATGTGCTACCGACAAAAATTTAATCTTGGAAAATGTCATTTTGAAATATGTAGAGAATTTAATTGCCATGAAATTTCTGTAGATT
>JACBKR010001640.1:0-45949 GCA_014218235.1 Colocasia esculenta | reverse complement strand
CAAATTCGACCCCTGGAGGTTGATCTGAAGATCTACTGCGACAAGGAGGGAGCTGAAGCAAAGGAGAAGATTTCCCCATCATCCCCTCGGCGTGGAGATCACCCAGGAGCCCGGAGGAAGGCGATCTTGGAGGAACTTCTGCAACTTCTTGGAACTGCCCAAGGAGGTCTTCTTCGAGCCATAAATCCCTTGGAGGAATTTTAGAGAGGCAAGTGACCTATCTATGGTGTCCCCGTATGAGTCTAGGTGGGTTTTGTCATTTTTATGGAATTTCCTCGAGTCCTAGACCCTCCAATTCACCCAAGTTTCAGAGCTCGGGTCTGTGTTTTGCACAGACCTGATTCGACGGCAATGTCCCTGGACGCCGCCTAGTTCTCTGGACAGACTGTAGCACCCCGAAAATTTTAAATACATAAAAATTTGAATAAATGGAAATAAATAACTTCCATAATACATGAGTATTTAAACATAAGTATCATTAACGTATATGCTAAAACACATCGGAAAATTCTGTAAAAATTATAAATCAACCCTAAACATTATTCTAAATGTTTCACAAAGAAATTTATGCCAAGAAAAATCGGATTAGCCAAGTTTAAAGTGTTTCGCGACTTATTATCGTAATTCATGAATAAGTCGACAAATCATTATCACACGTACTCGATGAGTCAGAAAATTAAATAAAAATCATATATGGACTTCAAATAATCCTCTAATGACCCATCAAGAAATTTGGGTCAATAAAAATCATTTGGACTAGGTTAAGAGCTATTGTGACCGATTATCCAAATTAGGAAACAAGTCGGGAAACCGTTAACACGGAAATACGACGCAATCAAAATTAAATAAAAGTGTTGGAGAGACTTCCAACATTATACATTAATGACCCAATATCATAACTGGGCCAATGGACATCATTGGGCCCAAAAAATCAAATGAAGCTAGAAAATACATAGAAATTCGTAACTCTAAATAGGCTGAAATTAGGAAGAGACAATTTGAGTGGATTGGGATGCAATCATGCATTCTTGGCAACCCAAATTCGTGTCTATCTATGGTGGGAGGTTTCCTAAAGCCTCACACACTCTAAGGGAGGAAGGATCCTCAAAAGATAGGAAACTGCACTGTCAAAACCGCAGCTTAGCTTTCCTAGTTATAATAGGACTCCTAAAACACCATGGTTGCTTAAATACTCTTCACCAAACCCTAGGAACGAGTTTTAAACTTGCTGGGATCGTGTGGAGAAGTTCTTGGTGGCTAGGGATCTGTGGATCGACCACAAGAAGCTCATCTCCTCCCCTGTTTCGTCTGCTGCGACCTGCACAGACCATCATCTTGAAGTCGACCAAAGGTAGGTCAAACCTAAACCAAACCTTGCAAGGCTTATACCCCTAGAAAGTGGGTCAAGTCTATGTTCTAACTCAAGTGGAATGCCCAAATTCCATGCAGTATATACGGAGTAGTAAGCGTTCTCCTCCAAGTGGTCTGAACTCGTGTTTTCTGGAACAGGGAGACTTCTTCAAACCATAAGGTAGGTTTTCTCGGGCCAAACTTTAATATATCCTATACCAATGTGTAGAGCATCAAGTTAACTTTCGTTTCCCACTGGTTTCATTGAATTCTAATGAGTATATTTTGAGTTATAAGTGTTTTCCAAAGTCGTGCACTGTTAGGGCTTTTCCCGTTTCCTATTTATGCATGTGATTCGAGACCGAATTTGACTAAACTTTCTTCATGAAAGTTCTTCTAATTGAAGTCACGATCATCTTCTATGTTGGACGTTTTGTCCAAAAGTCCTTCTTTAGAGAGTTAAGATCATGATAAGAGAGTCTCCGCATAACACTGTGATTTCGGGCTACTCTTAACTTTTTGTTCTTTGTATGTTTTCTCCGGATTCGAGACCGAATTAGATCAAACTCTCAACATAAACGTTCTTCTACTAGTTGTTATCTTCATCTTTCATGTTGAACGTTTTGTCCAAATGTCATTCTTTAGAGATTTATAAGAGGTGTAAGTGGATCACTGCACTGCAGTCATGTGTTTTTTTGTCTGGGAGGGCCACTGTGTCGACCTGGCCTGAACCGTGTCGACCTGGCCTGAACCCGTGTCGACCTGACCTGAACTCAGGTCGACCTGCTGTCCCAAAACAGCCCAGAAAGTGTTCTGGGAAGCCATCTAGTGTCGACACAACCCCATCTCGTGTCGACACACTCCCCAGTTTGACCCAGAAAGTTCTGGAAGTTGATCTAGTGTCGACACTACCTAACCTAGTGTCGACACGCTTTCTCACATTGGCCAGAAGGTTTTCTGGAAGCTGTCTCTAGTGTCGACACTACCTGATCCTGTGTCGACACTACTTGACCTTTTTTTGCCTGTTTTTGAAGCACTGTGTCGACACTACCTGATCATGTGTCGACACTACTTGACCAGTTTTTCATTATTTTGAAATATATTGCATGTCTTGGGTCAAATCATTGCATGATGTCTATTTAATGGCTTAAAAGTATTTAACCCATTGAAAAATCCTTAATTACATGAATATTATTCTAATTACTTTCTTAATGACAAGATCATACATGAAACTTGTGATTTACTCTTGTTACCATTCTAGCTTGATTTAAATGATAAAATTTTTATCTTAAAAACCTTGTAAACCCATATGTAGTTAATGCATTGTTCATTGCTTGCCATCATGTTAAGTGTTTTTCGAGAGTTTGAGACCGACGGATTGTGAATTACACATGTGCATCTCTACACACTTATACATCTAGGGCGTGCACTTCTTTCTCTTCTTGTTCTCGTGAGCTGAATTACAATCTAGACTAAAGCCGTTAATGTAAAGATTGAACTAAATGATAAATCTTACCGTTCATCTATTGAATTTATCTCTTGACTATTGTCCTCATGGAATCATGTTCAGTTTATTTATTTCTTCTCATCATCATCATGAACATGACATTACATATGCTTACTTATTGAAACTCTCATTGGCCATTATTTATGACTGGGGTATCTACATTTAAAAATTTACATGAGATGGCTGACAGGGCACGGAGTGTGTCCAAGGGCTCCAGTCTAGCCCCAATGACGGAGAGTCATAATATACTGTTAACCATGGGGTATAATGATTACTGGCGTTGCATCTGCGCTGGGAGTACTTTCTTGCTTGTTGATGTTAGATACATAACCACATACACGTGTCCTGGTGTACATTCTTGATGGATCTTTTCTTGGTGTACATTGGTGTCTACGTGCCTGATTAGTGTTACTTGATCGTGCTTGTGCTTGCTTGCTTGCTTGCGTGATATGGCCATCCTGCATTTATTGCAATTAATGATATCTTGCATTCTTGACATCAAGTGAAATCTTGCGTGCTTGTACAAAGTGATCTATTGCTAGTTCTTTCTTGTCATCTTGTTTCAAAATCTTATTATCATGATCACTCTATCTAGCTTGTTTTATATATCATGTTTTAACGAGTTTTATTCGTACTTGCATATCATTCATCGTACTTGTAGTTCTAAAATGTTAATCACTTATATCATTGCCCGCACATTGAGATATAAATCCTACTGGGCTAGTTTGCTCATTCCCTACTTTTCCCAATCTAGGTGACTATGAAGTTCAAGAGGAAGAGCAAGTCGAGGATGGGAATGCATCCGAGTGATGAGCGTTCAACTATGAGTCTATTATAGTAGTTATTTGAGGTTAGTCATGTAGTAGGAAGTGAGGGTAAATGTACTTTTCCTTTTATTGAGTCTTAGTCTGTACTAGTTTCCGTTTGAATAAAAAGAGTTGAGATTTGAATACAATTATATTGAGTTCAACATTGGGCCCTATTATGATGTTGTGTGATACACATTTAGTGCGTGCTAGCTAGAGGCTTATTTGCCGACTGTCCACGTCTCGGATATCGACTCGAATTCTTCGAAATAATATCCGCTGCGTAATTCTCGGGACGTGACAGTTTAGTGGTATCAGAGCCTAGGATACCAAATAGGATATGTCTCAGGAATAGGAGATACCTATGGAACCTAGGTCATGGAAATTAAATACAGTACCTGGTGAGAATGGGTAGAGACTGGGAATATGTTAGAAGGAAAAAACACTCCTACCCATTGACTCTTATAATGTATCTAGAGACATTAATTGGTTTCCATCCTTTTTCTCAGGAACCCTCATAACTTCTCACTCAACTGCAATGGCTCGTAACCAGTGGCAAGCTATGCAAGAAACCGTGGCTGGATTGACCCAGGCCTACAAAATGTAGTTCAGGCTGGAAATCAGGCTGGAGCTGCAAGGAATGGAGCCGGTGATCTGCACCGCAATTTTAGGAGTTTAAACCCTCCTCGTTTCTCTGGATCCCCTGACCCAGACGAAGCAGAGAATTGGCAAGAAGAAATAGAAAGGATCTTCAAGTAATGCAATGCACCAATAGGGAGAAAGTGGTACTGGCCACTTTTCAATTTACCAAGGATGCCCGAGCTTGGTGGAAGGCCACTTCGGCCCATCTGCCTAATATAGCTGAACTAGAGTGGCCGGATTCCTGGAGATATTCCGGGAAAGTATTTCTCTGAGAGAGTGAAGGAGAAGAAGGCAGCAGAGTTTGCCGCACTAAAACAGAAAGGGATGTCTGTGGCTGAGTATGAGGCTCAGTTCGCACGACTTGCTGTGTATGCCCCACATTTGGTAGGAACGGAAAGATTAAAGGCTAACCGTTTCATGGACGGGCTCCGGCCCATGTTCATTGAAAGGCTCGGACCACACAATATTCAAACTTACACTGAGATGGTCCAAAGAGCTCAGCTGGTAGAAGACACTATGGCTAAGGTGGAAGGCATGAGGGGGAAGGACATCTCAAGGCCGACCTTATAAAAAGGGGAGCAGTTGATACAATTGGAACTTCCCCAATAACAACGATAACAACAACAAAAGGCCAACCACTGGGAAGGACTATGGCATGGAGAAAAAGATCAAAGTAGAAGAAACAATGATGTGGAGTATTGTAAATTTTGCAACAAGCCTGGGCACCAAGCGGACAAGTGCGAAGAAGAAGGCGGGCTTGCCTGCGATGTGGAGTCATGAACATCGTATACCGAACTGTCCCATGCTAAAAGACCAAGCTGGAAGGAACCAGGGAGTGGTAAAACGTCAAGGACGTGTGAATGCAGTAATGCAAGCGGAGCTCCCGGAAGGAGGTATAATTGTTAAACCCCTAGACTGAACTTATGATGTTTTCTTTGTGGGAGAGATCATAAGGAGAAATTAGAAATGAATGATCTAGTAATTACACCATAGTTCACCTGGTGGAGTAAGATAGAGTTATAATGACCGTGGAAGGAAAAGAGGAGTGGAAGAAACCAAATGAACAGTACGGGTGGCCATAGGTGTAGATGTTGGACTAACTCCACGATGTTGAAACAAGTTAGAAGAATGAAATTCGAAACGAACTCAAAGGTCATAACTATCAAAGCCAATTACGATCTATGAATTTGGGGACCAAATTCTCTTAAGTGGGGGAGGGTGTAGCACCCCGAAAATTTTAAATACATAAAAATTGAATAAATGGAAATAAATAACTTCCATAATACAAGAGTATTTAAACATAAGTATCATTAACGTATATGCTAAAACACATCGGAAAATTCTGTAAAAATTATAAATCAACCCTAAACATTATTACTAAATGTTCACAAAGAAATTTATGCAAGAAAATCGGATTAGCCAAGTTTAAAGTGTTTCGACTTATTATCGTAATTCATGAATAAGTCGACAAATCATTATCACACGTACTCGGATGAGTCAGAAAATTAAATAAAAATCATATATGGACTTCAAATAATATCCTCTAATGACCCATCAAGAAATTTGGGTCAATAAAAATCATTTGGACTAGGTTTAAGAGCTATTGTGACCGATTATCCAAATTAGGAAACAAGTCGGGAAACCGTTAACACGGAAATACGACGCAATCAAAAATTAAATAAAAGTGTTGGAGAGACTTCCAACATTATACATTAATGACCCAATATCATAACTGGGCCAATGGACATCATTGGGCCCAAAAAATCAAATGAAGCTAGAAAATACATAGAAATTCGTAACTCTAAATAGGCTGAAATTAGGAAGAGGCAATTTGAGTTGGATTGGGATGCAATCATGCATTCTTGGCAACCCAAATTCGTGTCTATCTATGGTGGGAGGTTTCCTAAAGCCTCACACACTCTAAGGGAGGAAGGAATCCTCAAAAGATAGGAAACTGCATGTCAAAACCGCAGCTTAGCTTTCCTAGTTATAATAGGACTCCTAAAACACCATGGTTGCTTAAATACTCTTCACCAACCCTAGGAACGAGTTTTAGAACTTGCTGGGATCGTGTGGAGAAGTTCTTGGTGGCTAGGGATCTGTGGATCGACCACAAGAAGCTCATCTCCTTCCCCGTTTCGTCTGCTGCGACCTGCACAGACCATCATCTTGAAGTCGACCAAAGGTAGGTCAAACCTAAACCAAACCTTGCAAGGCTTATACCCCTGGAAAGTGGGTCAAGTCTATGTTCTAACTCAAGTGGAATGCCCAAATTCCATGCAGTATATACGGAGTAGTAAGCGTTCTCCTCCAAGTGGTCTGAACTCGGGTTTTCTGAAACAGGGAGACTTCTTCAAACCATAAGGTAGGTTTTCTCGGGCCAAACTTTAATATATCCTATACCAATGTGTAGAGCATCAAGTTAACTTTCGTTTCCCACTGGTTTCATTGAATTCTAATGAGTATATTTTGAGTTATAAGTGTTTTCCAAAGTCGTGCACTGTTAGGGCTTTTCCCGTTCTCCTATTATTCATGTGATTCGAGACCGAATTTGACTAAACTTTCTTCATGAAAGTTCTTCTACTTGAAGTCACGATCATCTTCTATGTTGGACGTTTTGTCAAAAAGTCCTTGTTAGAGAGTTAAGGAGCATGATAAGAGAGTCTCCGCATAACACTGTGATTTCGGGCTACTCTTAACTTTTTGTTCTTTGTATGTTTTCTCAGGATTCGAGACCGAATTAGATCAAACTCTCAACATAGTTCTTCTACTAGTTGTTATCTTCATCTTTCATGTTGAACTTTTGTCCAAATGTCATTCGTTAGAGAGTTATAAGAGGTGTAAGTGGATCGCTGCACTGCAGTCATGTGTTTTTTTGTCTGGGAGGGCCACTGTGTCGACTGGCCTGAACCCGTGTCGACCTGGCTGAACCGTGTCGACCTGACCTGAACTCAGGTCGACCTGCTGTCCCAAAACAGCCCAGAAAGTGTTCTGGGAAGCCATCTAGTGTCGACACAACCCCATCTCGTGTCGACACACTCCCCAGTTTGACCCAGAAAGTTCTGGGAAGTTGATCTAGTGTCGACACTACCTAACCTAGTCGACACGCTTTCCCACATTGGCCAGAAGGTTTTCTGGAAGCTGTCTCTAGTGTCGACACTACCTGATCGTGTCGACACTACTTGACCTTTTTTTGCCTGTTTTTGAAGCACTGTGTCGACACTACCTGATCATGTGTCGACACTACTTGACCAGTTTTTCATTATTTTGAAATATATTGCATGTCTTGGGTCAAATCATTGCATGATGTATTTAATGGCTTAAAAGTATTTAACCCATTGAAAAATCCTTAATTACATGAATATTATTCTAATTACTTTCTTAATGACAAGATCATACATGAAACTTGTGATTTACTCTTGTTACCATTCTAGCTTGATTTAAATGATAAAATTTTTATCTAAAAACCTTGTAAACCCATATGTAGTTAATCACATTGTTCATTGCTTGCCATCATGTTAAGTGTTTTTCCGAGAGTTTGAGACCGACGGATTGTGAATTTACACATGTGCATCTCTACACACTTATACATCTAGGGCGTGCACTTCTTTCTCTTCTTGTTCTCGTGAGCTTGAATTACAATCTAGACTAAAGCCGTTAATGTAAAGATTGAACTAAATGATAAATCTTACCGTTCATCTATTGAATTTATCTCTTGACTATTGTCCTCATGGAATCATGTTCAGTTTATTTATTCTTCTCATCATCATCATGAACATGACATTACATATGCTTACTTATTGAAACTCTCATTGGCCATTATTTATGACTGTGGGTATCTACATTTAAAATTTACATGAGATGGCTGACAGGGCACGGAGTGTGTCCAAGGGCTCCAGTCTAGCCCCAATGACGGAGAGTCATAAATATACTGTTAACCATGGGGTATAATGATTACTGGCGTTGCATCTGCGCTGGGAGTACTTTCTTGCTTGTTGAGTGTTAGACACATAACCACATACACGTGTCCTAGTGTACATTCTTGATGGATCTTTTCTTGGTGTACATTGGTGTCTACGTGCCTGATTAGTGTTACTTGATCGTGCTCGTGCGTGCTTGCTTGCTGCGTGATATGGCCATCCTGCATTTATTGCAATTAATGATATCTTGCATTCTTGACATCAAGTGAAATCTTGCGTGCTTGTGCAAAGTGATCTATTGCTAGTTCTATCTCGTCATCTTGTTCACAATCTTATTCTATCATGATCTCTCTCTCTAGCTTGTTTTATATATCATGTTTTAACGAGTTTTATTCGTACTTGCATATCATTCATCGTACTTGCCTAGTCCTAAATTGCTAATCACTTATATCATTGCCCACACATTGAGATATAAATCCTACTGGGCTAGTTTGCCCATTCCCTACTTTTACCCCATCTAGGTGACTATGAAGTTCAAGAGGAAGAGCAAGTCGAGGATGGGAATGCGTCCGAGTGATGAGCGTTCCAACTATGAGTCTATCTATAGTTAGTTATTTTGAGTGTTAGATTCATGTAGTAGGAAGTGAGGAATAGAATGTACTTTTCCTTTTATTGAGTCTTTAGTCCTGTACTAGTTTCCGTTTGAATACAAAGAGTTGAGATTTGAAATACAATTTATATTGAGTTCAACATGTGGGCCCTATTATGATGTTGTGTTGATACACATTTAGTGCGTGCTAGCTAGAGGCTTATTTGCCGACTGTCCACGTCTCGAATTATCGACTCGAATTCTTCGAATAATATCCGCTGCGTAATTCTCGGGACGTGACAGTTTAGTGGTATTAGAGCCTAGGATTACAAATAGGATATGTCTCAGGAATAGGAGATACCTATGGAACCTAGGTCATGGAAATTAAATACAGTACCTGGTGAGAATGGGTAGAGACTGGGAATATGTTAGAAGGAATTAAAACACTCCTACCCATGACTCTTAAAATAAATCTAGAGACATTAATTGGTTTCCATCCTTTTTCTCAGGAACCCTCATAACTCTCTCACCCAACTGCAATGGCTCGTAACCAATGGCAAGCTATGCAAGAAACCGTGGCTGGATTGACCCAGGCCCTACAGAATGTGGTTCAGGCTGGAAATCAAGCTGGAGCTGCAAGAATGGAGCCGGTGACCTGCACCGCAATTTTAGGAGTTTAAACCCTCCTCGTTTCTCTGGATCCCCTGACCCAGACGAAGCAGAGAATTGGCAAGAAGAAATAGAAAGGATCTTCCAAGTAATGCAATGCACCAATAGGGAGAAGTGGTACTGGCCACTTTTCAATTTACCAAGGATGCCCGAGCTTGGTGGAAGGCCACTTCGGCCCATCTGCCTAATATAGCTGAACTAGAGTGGGCCGGATTCCTGGAGATATTCCAGGAAAGTATTTCTCTGAGAGAGTGAAGGAGAAGAAGGCAGCAGAGTTTGCCGCACTAAAACAGAAAGGGATGTCTGTGGCTGAGTATGAGGCTCAGTTCGCACGACTTGCTGTGTATGCCCCACATTTGGTAGGAACGGAAAGATTAAAGGCTACCGTTTCATGGACGGGCTCCGGCCCATGTTCATTGAAAGGCTCGGACCACACAATATTCAAACTTACACTGAGATGGTCCAAAGAGCTCAGCTGGTAGAAGACACTATGGCTAGGTGGAAGGCATGAGGGGGAAGGACATCTCAAGGCCGACCTTATAAAAAGGAGAGCAGTTGATACAATTGGAACTTCCCCAAAACAACGATAACAACAACAAAAGGCCAACCACTGGGAAGGACTATGGCATGGAGAAAAAGATCAAAGTAGAAGAAACAATGATTGTGGAGTATTGTAAATTTTGCAACAAGCCTGGGCACCAAGCGGACAAGTGCTGGAAGAAGGCCGGGCTTGCCTGCGATGTGGAGTCATGAACATCGTATACCGAACTGTCCCATGCTAAAAGACCAAGCTGGAAGGAACCAGGGAGTGGTAAAACGTCAAGGACGTGTGAATGCAGTAATGCAAGCGGAGCTCCCCGAAGGAGGTATAATTGTTAAACCCCTAGACTGAACTTATGATGTTTTCTTTGTGGGAGAGATCATTAAGGAGAAATTAGAAATGAATGATCTAGTAATTACACCATAGTTCACCTGGTGGAGTAAGATAGAGTATAATGACCGTGGAAGGAAAAGAGGAGTGGAAGAAACCAAATGAACAGTACGGGTGGCCATAGGTGTAGATGTTGGACTAACCTCCACGATGTTGAAACAAGTTAGAAGAATGAAATTCGAAACGACCTCAAAGGTCATAACTATCAAAGCCAATTAACGATCTATGAATTTGGGGACCAAATTCTCTTAAGTGGGGGAGGGTGTAGCACCCCGAAAATTTTAAATACATAAAAATTTGAATAAATGGAAATAAATAACTTCCATAATACAAGAGTATTTAAACATAAGTATCATTAACGTATATGCTAAAACACATCGGAAAATTCTGTAAAAATTATAAATCAACCCTAAACATTATTACTAAATGTTTCACAAAGAAATTTATGCCAAGAAAAATCGTATTAGCCAAGTTTAAAGTGTTTCGCGACTTATTATCGTAATTCATGAATAAGTCGACAAATCATTATCACACGTACTCGGATGAGTCAGAAAATTAAATAAAAATCATATATGGACTTCAAATAATATCCTCTAATGACCCATCAAGAAATTTGGGTCAATAAAAATCATTTGGACTAGGTTTAAGAGCTATTGTGACCGATTATCCAAATTAGGAAACAAGTCGGGAAACCGTTAACACGGAAATACGACGCAATCAAAAATTAAATAAAAGTGTTGGAGAGACTTCCAACATTATACATTAATGACCCAATATCATAACTGGGCCAATGGACATCATTGGGCCCAAAAAATCAAATGAAGCTAGAAAATACATAGAAATTCGTAACTCTAAATAGGCTGAAATTAGGAAGAGGCAATTTGAGTTGGATTGGGATGCAATCATGCATTCTTGGCAACCCAAATTCGTGTCTATCTATGGTGGGAGGTTTCCTAAAGCCTCACACACTCTAAGGGAGGAAGGAATCCTCAAAAGATAGGAAACTGCACTGTCAAAACCGCAGCTTAGCTTTCCTAGTTATAATAGGACTCCTAAAACACCATGGTTGCTTAAATACTCTTCACCAAACCCTAGGAACGAGTTTTAGAACTTGCTGGGATCGTGTGGAGAAGTTCTTGGTGGCTAGGATCTGTGGATCGACCACAAGAAGCTCATCTCCTTCCCCTGTTTCGTCTGCCGCGACCTGCACAGACCATCATCTTGAAGTCGACCAAAGGTAGGTCAAACCTAAACCAAACCTTGCAAGGCTTATACCCCTGGAAAGTGGGTCAAGTCTATGTTCTAACTCAAGTGGAATGCCCAAATTCCATGCAGTATATACGGAGTAGTAAGCGTTCTCCTCCAAGTGGTCTGAACTCGGGTTTTCTGGAACAGGGAGACTTCTTCAAACCATAAGGTAGGTTTTCTCGGGCCAAACTTTAATATATCCTATACCAATGTGTAGAGCATCAAGTTAACTTTCGTTTCCCACTGGTTTCATTGAATTCTAATGAGTATATTTTGAGTTATAAGTGTTTTTCCAAAGTCGTGCACTGTTAGGGCTTTTCCCGTTCTCCTATTTATTCATGTGATTCGAGACCGAATTTGACTAAACTTTCTTCATGAAAGTTCTTCTACTTGAAGTCATGATCATCTTCTATGTTGGACGTTTTATCAAAAAGTCCTTCGTTAGAGAGTTAAGAGCATGATAAGAGAGTCTCCGCATAACACTGTGATTTCGGGCTACTCTTAACTTTTTGTTCTTTGTATGTTTTCTCCGGATTAGAGACCGAATTAGATCAAACTCTCAACATAAAAGTTCTTCTACTAGTTGTTATCTTCATCTTTCATGTTGAACGTTTTGTCCAAATGTCATTCGTTAGAGAGTTATAAGAGGTGTAAGTGGATCACTGCACTGCAGTCATGTGTTTTTTTGTCTGGGAGGGCCACTGTGTCGACCTGGCCTGAACCCGTGTCGACCTGGCCTGAACCCGTGTCGACCTGACCTGAACTCAGGTCGACCTGCTGTCCCAAAACAGCCCAGAAAGTGTTCTGGGAAGCCATCTAGTGTCGACACAACCCCATCTCGTGTCGACACACTCCCCAGTTTGACCCAGAAAGTTCTGGGAAGTTGATCTAGTGTCGACACTACCTAACCTAGTGTCGACACGCTTTCCCACATTGGCCAGAAGGTTTTCTGGAAGCTGTCTCTAGTGTCGACACTACCTGATCCTGTGTCGACACTACTTGACCTTTTTTTGCCTTGTTTTTGAAGCACTGTGTCGACACTACCTGATCATGTGTCGACACTACTTGACCAGTTTTTCATTATTTTGAAATATATTGCATGTCTTGGGTCAAATCATTGCATGATGTCTATTAATGGCTTAAAAGTATTTAACCCATTGAAAAATCCTTAATTACATGAATATTATTCTAATTATTTCTTAATGACAAGATCATACATGAAACTTGTGATTTACTCTTGTTACCATTCTAGCTTGATTAAATGATAAAATTTTTATCTTAAAAACCTTGTAAACCCATATGTAGTTAATCACATTGTTCATTGCTTGCCATCATGTTAAGTGTTTTTCCGAGAGTTTGAGACCGACGGATTGTGAATTTACACATGTGCATCTCTACATACTTATACATCTAGGGCGTGCACTTCTTTCTCTTCTTGTTCTCGTGAGCTTGAATTACAATCTAGACTAAAGCCGTTAATGTAAAGATTGAACTAAATGATAAATCTTACCGTTCATCTATTGAATTTATCTCTTGACTATTGTCCTCATGGAATCATGTTCAGTTTATTTATTTTCTCATCATCATCATGAACATGACATTACATATGCTTACTTATTGAAACTCTCATTGGCCATTATTTATGACTGTGGGTATCTACATTTAAAAATTTACATGAGATGGCTGACAGGGCACGGAGTGTGTCCAAGGGCTCCAGTCTAGCCCCAATGACGGAGAGTCATAAATATACTGTTAACCATGGGGTATAATGATTACTGGCGTTGCATCTGCGCTGGGAGTACTTTCTTGCTTGTTGAGTGTTAGACACATAACCACATACACGTGTCCTAGTGTACATTCTTGATGGATCTTTTCTTGGTGTACATGGTGTCTACGTGCCTGATTAGTGTTACTTGATCGTGCTCGTGCGTGCTTGCTTGCTTGCGTGATATGGCCATCCTGCATTTATTGCAATTAATGATATCTTGCGTTCTTGACATCAATTGAAATCTTGCGTGCTTGTGCAAAGTGATCTATTGCTAGTTCTATCTCGTCATCTTGTTCACAATCTTATTCTATCATGATCTCTCTCTCTAGCTTGTTTTATATATCATGTTTTAACGAGTTTTATTCGTACTTGCATATCATTCATCGTACTTGCCTAGTCCTAAATTGCTAATCACTATATCATTGCCCGCACATTGAGATATAAATCCTACTGGGCTAGTTTGCTCATTCTACTTTTTCCCATCTAGGTGACTATGAAGTTCAAGAGGAAGAGCAAGTCGAGGATGGGAATGCGTCCGAGTGATGAGCGTTCCAACTATGAGTCTATCTATAGTTAGTTTATTTGAGTGTTAGATTCATGTAGTAGGAAGTGAGGAATAGAATGTACTTTTCCTTTTATTGAGTCTTTAGTCCTGTACTAGTTTCCGTTTGAATACAAAGAGTTGAGATTTGAAATACAATTTATATTGAGTTCAACATGTGGGCCCTATTATGATGTTGTGTTGATACACATTTAGTGCGTGCTAGCTAGAGGCTTATTTGCCGACTGTCCACGTCTCGAATTATCGACTCGAATTCTTCGAAATAATATCCGCTGCGTAATTCTCGGGACGTGACAGAACAGTGAGTTGTTCTGTCCTCTTATACATTAATTTCGGTTTTTTACGTGATGAGGATATATGGTAAACCTTAACCCTATGTATATTGTGAATTGTGATGTGTGGATCAATGTGGGGTGATGGTGAATGTGGGTTATAGTATCTTTTAAACTTTTGAGCATGACTTGTAGATAATTTTGCAAATCCATGTTCCATGATTAGGATTTGTTGAATGTCTTGGTTGCAGTCTATTCATGAAGAATTGTGGGGCATGTATGTATGTTTCAAAATTTTGGTAATTCATGCATGTTTGCGAAATTGCTAATAAGTTCGGTAGAATAAATGAAAGCATGCAAGAATGGGTAGTAGTGTTTAATCATAGATGTATGAATTAGGGAAATCTTGTATCCTTAATTCTGCATGTGTTAGTAGCCTATGTTGAAACAGCAAGTGACCAATTTGCAAAATGTGTTAGACCCATGTTAGCTTAAGTTGTGAATAATATGCTAATTAGGTGTTTGATTTTCTGTAAATCCTATTTAGCTCCGAAATCTGAAAAATTGAGAGTATGATCTTGAACCCGAAAACAGCATGTGGTAAATTTCAGGTCGTTGGACCAGTAAATGAAAAGTTATGTATTTCCATGTGAAACGTGATAATGCGTGCATATGATCGTAATGTGATTAGATTTTGTTTAAACCCAACATGATTAGTGTGTTTACTATGTGTTAAACTCTTGAAATTATGTAGTACCATGTTAGGAAAACAGAGGTATCCATGTGAGTGAGTAAGTGGATGAAATGCAAAGAGTTATGTGTAAAACCATGTGCAAAACGGTAAATGTGTAAATGTGTAATTGTGCCAATGTGATACTGCTTCCGAGAAGGCAGTGGAGCTGTATCAGGGAAAAGTCCCCCTGAGAAAGTTCATTGTGTTAAGTGACCCTAAGGGCATTAGGGGGAAATCCTGGAGGTGGACAAGTACCACTGGTTAGGGTGGAGACTTGTTCTCCCGGTCTGCGCAGTCCAAGAGTCGCCATTGTATTGCCTAGATGGCGTCTATGTGATGTGATGTGTTTTGTGTCCTTCTTGGTGGTTTGGACTATGTGTCACGGCACCTAAAATGTGTAAATGTGAAATGTGTGAAGTGTATGTGACCATGTGTAAATGTGTAAGTGACAATGTGAATGTGTATGTGTAAAGTGTAACCATGTGAAAGAGGAAACTAGTGTAAAGAAAAATGTGAAATTCTAGATGTGTAAATGTGTTATAGAAACCCATGTGAGACTAAATCTGAAACCATGTGAATTCAGAAGATGCATGTTATTACTCTCATGTTATATGTGCAAAAATGTTTAGAATCCATGTTAGGAACAACTAATGAATATGTGTGCAAAATAGCATAATGGATTTGTTCATATGATAGTTTTAAGCAACGTTGTAGCTCTCATGTGTAGAATTGTAGCCATTGAACCATGTGAATTCAGCATCCTAAAGCATGTGAAAAAGTTATGTATGTGCTTAAGAACTGTGGAATCCATGCTAATTGTGTTCCCCTTTCATGTATGTAAATTGTCCATGGTGATAACTCTCATGTTTGATTCTTTAAAAGATTAGAGTTCATGAGGAAATTGAATAGAGACCATGTGATAGGTGAATTTTACTTTAGAAATCTGAAAGCATGAGTTATGTATAAAAGTGTAGAACTTCATGTTAGGTTGAAACTCGAATTGACTAGCATGCTTGTATTGCAAATTGTAAATGTGCATGTAGAAACCACTAGGACTTGTACGTGAATATCATGTATAGTGTTGCTTGCTGAGTCCCTGGACTCACTCCTTGCTTCGGCGTACAGGTATAGTTGGTGACGCGACACCGTTGGAGGAGACGGTGGAGACGGACTCCGAGCGCAGAGACTAGCTAGTGGAGTTTCATTGTGATTTGTGTATTCCTTAGTATGTACTTTGGACATTGTACTAGAATTATCATGAAAAGAATGTATTATGTGGACATTATGTATTCCTATTTCAGCAATTTAAATTATGTGAGCCCTTAGTTCCTTTTGTAAATTGCGAAAACTCATGTATGTTTAATGTGGATGATGAATGAATGGAGATAGTTCTCTTTTACTTCCGCTACTCTGTTGTATATTCGCGTGTATCTCAGCTGTACGTATCGTTGGGTAAATGTCCCACTGTGAGGACTCTCGCTATACCGACGTGGGTTGGTATAACCGTACCGGTATAATGAGGGCCGTCACACCTTCCCTTAAGCTCTCTGAGGTTGAGCTGGTTGCTCTCCTCGTGCGCATTGTTTTCTTGTGAGCGATAGGTCATGGTGACCTATTGTGCCGTCTCTTGTTGTGCCGGTTCCTTATTGCCTGGCTGGACGATGTGGGGCAGCGTGCCTGTGTTCCGTGTGAGGCAGCACCGATTTTCTTTTGTTTGGCTTTCTTGTGCAAGCATCATTCTGGTGTGTTTTTTTTCTTGTGGCTCAGCTGTGGTTTGGAGGTACTTGTCTCCGTTTGGTGTGTGGCCCTCTGCTGCGTGTGGTGGGAGCCGTGCCTTGTGTTTGTGTGCTTCTAAGAGCTGATGTGGTTGTTGCGCTCTTGAAGCTGTTGATTTTCGTGCATTGTTTCACGAGGTTGCTCAGTGTTGGAGGCGTTGAGCTTTCCGCCTCTGGGACACTTCTTGCTGGCCCGTGCCTTGTGGCCGTACTGTTACCGCTGCGGGGTGGCTGCTTTGCCTTGTCTAGGCAGCCCTATCGGTGGTACGCCAGGCTTTGGTCATTGAGCTTTCCCTCTCGCTTGGAAGTGAGTGCGTTCAGGTGGGGTACCCTGTTTTGGTCTCCGTCCCTCTAAGGTCGACGTGCTGTCCTCGACCTCTGCGGTTGTTTCGTTGCCTGTGCGGTTTGCCGACGTCTTGGGATGCCTGGCTTTGCCAACCTCAGACGTCTTCTTTGGTTTTGGCTCTGCACGTGTGCCTGTGGAGCGTTTGGCTTAGTTTGTCGTGGCTCCACAGTCATTGTGTCCTTGTCGGACACGAGGATGATCTAGGTGAGATCTAGTGGTGCCGGAGGACACTGTCTTGCTTGCCGTGGTTTTCTCCACGTGCGTGTTTTTCGCTTGGTTTTGGGTCACCATTAAGAAACTCTCGTTGGCCTTGCTGTAGGTGCTAGCTATTGCTAGTTGTGCGGAGCCATTCAGCGGAGTCTGTGGATGGCCTCTTGGTGTTTTCTCGGTTCGCCATCAGTAACGGTGACCTCTGTCTAGCTGCTGGTGACAGAGTGAGTTACTGACCGGTTGGTCTCAATAGCGTGGTCTATTGAGGGCTCAGTCATGGTTTCGACTGGCGGTTCCAGTGTTTTCTGTCGGTTGTCTGGTTGGACCCTCCCTTTGTGGCGGGGTCGTGGTGGTGACCACCAGGAAGTCGTGGTACGACTTAGTGGTCCCTTTGCACCTGTTGCTTTTCTCCAACCGGGTTCACCCTTAATTCGAGGACAAATTAATTTTTTTGTTGGATGTATTGTAACATCTCGGGCTTTCTGGTTCCTCTGTCTATGTGTTGGATGACTGGCCACTAACACGTCCGGCCTGGGTGACGTGTAGTGTCACGTCGGAGCTGCCCGACGTGACAGTCATCCGTGTCGCAACCACTTGGTGCATCGCGTTCTGGTCGCGCTCGGTCACCGGGTCGTGACAACGTTTCGCTTTTTGGTTGTCTGATGCTTGTCAGAGCGGCAGGTGTGTCAGGGCGACCTATCAGGTTGTTGCGGTGTCCCTGGGGGATGCGTTCTGGTCGCGATGTGCAGGGCCGTCGCGTTAAGGTTGGTAACGCGACGCCCCGCGCCGTCGCGTCTTGGGGGCCAAAGGTTAAAAGCCTTGGTCGGCACCCTTTCCCCTTTTTTCCCCTTTCTCTTTTCCCTCCTCCTCTCCGAGGAGGGGAAGCTTTTCCCCCTCGTCCTTCTCCGGTAGGTTGGAGCGTGGTGGCACCGGCGGTGGCTCGTGGCGAAGCAGGAGCGGCGTCGTGGAGCAAGGAGGAGGCGGCCGAGCATCGTGAAGGCCCTCCTTTGGGGTTTGGTTCTTCAAAACCTGTAGGGATTTCTTGTTCCCTTCCCAATTCGAGTGATTGGGAGCTCTCGTGGCTTTTTAGATAGTTCTATTGCTTTCCCCATGCTCCCCTCCCCGTGGATGTGTAATTGTAGTGTGTGTGGCCGACCCTGGGATGTAACATCTCATCGGTCGGCGTTCCATCTGATGTCGCAACCGCCATGTGCGTCACGACATCAGAGAAGGCATCGCCCCGGTCGGGCGAGACCTTATGGCGGCGCGGTTGGCCGTCGCGATAAGGGTCGTGTTGCGACCCGGTTTCTTGTCGCGACAGGGTTCCTATCGTGACACGCTGCCCCGTCGCGACAGGGTGCTTGTCACGGTTGCCCTTCATGTTGCGATGGTATCGCGACGGGCTAGGAGGGCGCGACAGCACCAGGCTTGCCTCGGGTGTTTCCGTAGCCTCGTTGGCATGTCGGTGTGTGCCCCAGGGCAGGGATGCCCTTAGGACCTTCTGGTAGGGAACGCGGCAGGTTGGCTCGCTGCGTTCAGTGACCGAAGGTGACACCCTCGTGGTCGTGTCCTAGCTGCGGTGCTAGGAGGCTCGCATCTTCTTAATGATCCATTGTCTGACTTCCAATCGATTATTAGAAGAGAGATGGTTTCTATCTACCTAGTGGTGTTTCTAGGTTCTCGGGCCGTGCCGTGTGTGCCGGCATTGGCTGACGGCCCTTCTGGGGGTTTCCAGAAGGGGTGCCGTGCATGCCTGTGCCTGTTGGGCTTGTCTTGGTTACAAGCCAGTTGTGCCGATTTCTGTTAGAGGTTGCCCGACCTGTTCTCTTTCGCCCGGTGCTCTGCACTTGAGGCTTGTCCCGTTCAGAGGTTTTCTACGTTTCCTGGGACCCCCATCCTCGGGAGCCTGTTGAGGGAGTTCTCCGAGCTACGAGCGTGCTCGAGTTGACAGCCTAGTGTAGAGGACTTCAGAGCAGAGGGGAAAACGGTGGTGGGTAGTGGCGTAGAGTCGCTTGTGGGAGCTCCCTTAGCTGTGTCTGTGTCTCCAAGGTGGTTGAGGCGTTTCTTTCGGTGCGGACCAGCTAGTCCTTCTCAGTGCCTCGCTCTGCGTTGGTTTCAGAGCCGCGTAGGAAGGGTAGGCATGGGGCCACAGCTCGGCCGGGCTGCAGGGGTTTGTAGTTGTTCTTTGCTGTGGGTCACTAGCCTCACTCTACCTAGGGGGTTGTAGGCAGAGTCGGTGTCTAGCGTGCTAGAGGAGTGGACAGTGTGTCCTCCTTTAACTGCTTGCGGTGGTGGCTTGGTTGCTCTTGCTGTGATGGTGTTTCTCACGTTGTTTCTAAGTGAATCTCGTTGCTCTAGCCTGCACGGTGGTTGTAGCCTAGCCGTGTCTAGTTTCTGCGGGCCTGGTTGGTTTTGCCTCGTGAGCCGTGCTAGTAGTTTCAGCGTGTTCTCTCGGGGTGTCTGGTGCAGACACCCGACAGCTATTTTTGTAAACCGTTCCTTGGTGTCGTCCGTGGTGGCATTGTAGGGTGTAGTTCCTTGACCTCGTGTAGTGTCTGAGGTCTAGAGTGGTTCTGCTTGTGGGCCCTCGACCTTGTGGAGGTCCGAGGTGGCCGTGCCTGTGGTGAGATGTTCCTTCTCACGTGGTTTCTCGGTGTCCTCGTGGTGACACTTGGTTTGTAGCACCCCGGAATTTTAGTATATAAAGAAATCAAATTTAAATAAAAGTGTTGGAGGGACTTCCAACATTATATATTAATGACCCACATCATAAGTCGGTCAATGGACATCAAATGGCCCAATAATCAAATAAAGCTAGAAAATGCATGGAAAATTCGTAACTCTAAATAGGCTGAAATTAGAAGAGGCAATTTGAGTTGAATTGTGATGCAATCATGCATTCTGGGCAACCCAAATTCGTGCCTATCTATGGTAGGAGGTTTCCTAAAGCCTCACACACTCTAAGGGAGGAAGGAATCCTCAAAAGATAGGAAACTGCCCTATCAAAACCGCAGCTAGCTTTCCTAGTTATAATAGGACTCCTAAAACACCATGGTTTCTTAAATACTCTTCACCAAACCCTAGAACGAGTTTTAGAACTTGCTGGGGTCGTGTGGAGAAGTTCTTGGTGGCTGGGGAGCAGGAGATCATCCACACCAAGTCGTTCTTCTTCCCTTCCCTGTTCGTCTGCTGCGCCTGCACAGACCATCATCTTGAAGTCGACCAAAGGTGAGTCCAACCTAAACCAAACCTTGCAAGGCTTATACCCCTGGAAAGAGGGTCAAGGCTACGTTCTAACCCAAGTGGAATTCTCAAATTCCATGCAGTATATACGGAGCAGTAAGCGTTTTCCTCCGAGTGTCTGAACTCGGGTTTTCTGAACAAATGAGACTTCTTCAACACAGAAGGTAGGTTTTCTCGGGCCAAACCTTAATATATCCTATACCAATGTGTAGAGCATCAAGTTAACTTTCATTTTCCACTGGTTTCATCGAATTCTAATGAGTATATTTTGAGTTATAAGTGGTTTTTCCAAAGTCGCGCACTGTTAGGGTTATTCCCGTTCTTCTTATTATGCACGTGATTCGAGACTGAATTTGACTAAGATTCCTTCACGAAAGTTTTTCTAATTGACATCACGATCATCTTTTATGTTATAAATTTTGTCCAAAAGTCCTTGGTTAGAGAGTTACGCGCGTGGGAATAGAGTCACTGCATGATACTGGGATTTCGGGCTACACTTGACTTCTATTCTTCATATGTTTTTTGGGATTCGAGACTGAATTAGATCAAACCTACAACATCAACGTTCTTCTACTAGTTGTCCTCATCATCTTTCGTGTTGAACGTTTTGTCTTAATGTCATTAGTTAGAGAGTTATAAGATGGGTAATGAATCGCTGCATGAGACATGTTTTCGGGTCACTTGACCATATGTTTTGTCATGGAGGGCAGCTAGTGTCGACACTACCTCATCTAGTGTCGACACACTGTCCCAAAGCAGCCCAGAAAGTGTTCTGGGAAGCTCTCTAGTGTCGAAACTACTTCATCTATTGTCGACACACTGTCCCAAAGCAGCCCAGAAAGTGTTCTGGGAAGCTCTCTAGTGTCGACACTACTTCATCTAGTGTCGACACACTGTCCCAAAGCAGCCCAGAAAGTGTTCTGGAAAAATTGATCTAGTGTCGACACTACCTCATCTAGTGTCGACACACTGTCCCAATTTTTCCCAGAAAGTTCTGGGAAACGATCAAGTGTCGACACTACCTCATCTAGTGTCGACACACTGTCCCATGTTTTCCAGAAGGGTTCTGGAACCTGTCTCTAGTATCGACACTACTTGAACTAGGGTCGACACTACTTGACCAGTTTTTCATGTTTTTGCTCTGTGTGTGAAGCATGGTGTCGACACCAGCATGGGTTGTGTCGACACTACCTTTACAAGATATTGCATTTTTGGTTCTGTTCATTACATAATGTCTATTTAATGGCTTAAAAGTGTTTAACCCATTGAAAAAATCTTAATTACATGAATATTATTCTAATTGCTTTCTTAATGATATGATCATACATGAAACTTGTGATTACTCTTGTTACCATTCTAGCTTGTTTTAAGTGATAAATTTTATCTTAAAATCTTGTAAACCCATTTGTAGTTAAATGCATTGTTCATTGCTTGCCATCATGTTAAGTGTTTTTTTGAGAGTTTGAGACCGACGGATTGTGAATTTACACATGTCATCTCTAACACACTTATACTTCTAGGGCGTGCACTTCCTTCTCTTCTTGTTCTCGTGAGTGTGAATTGCCATCTAGACTAAAGCCATTAATGTAAAGATTGAACTAAATTGTAAATCTATCATTCAGCTGCCGAATTTATCTCTTGACTATTGTCCCTCTGGGATCATGTCAATTTATTTTATTTTTCTCATCATCATCATGAACATGACATTACACAGGCTTACTTTTTGAAACTCTCTTGGCCATTATTTATGACTGTGGGTATCTACATTTAAATTTTACATGAGATGGCTGACAGGGCACGGAGTGTGTCCAAGGGCTCCAGTTTAGCCCAATGACGACGAGTCATAAATATACTATTAACCATGGGGTATAATGATTACTGGCGTTGCATCTGCGCTGAGAGTACTTTCTTGCTTGTTGAGATGTTTGATACATACCACATACACGTGTCCTGGTGTACATTCTTGATGGATCTTTTCTTGTGTACATTGGTGTCTACGTGCCTGATTAGTGTTACATGAACGTGCTGTGCAATCTTGCTTGCTTGCTTGCGTGATATGGTCATCCTGCATTTATTGCAACTAGTGATATCTTGTTTTCTTGAAAACTATTGACATCAAGTGAAATCTTGCGTGCTTGTGCAAAGTGATCTATTGTTAGTTCTTTCTTGGCACCTTGTTCAAAAATCTTATTCTATCTTGTTCACTCTATCCAGCTTGTTTTATATATCATGTTTTAATGAGTTTTGTTCGTACTTGCGTATCATTCATCGTACTTGCCTAGTTCTAAAATGTTATCACTTATATCATTGCCCGCACATTGAGATAAAATCCTACTGGGCTAGTTTTCATCCCCTACTTTTACCCAATCTAGGTGACTATGAAGTTCAAGAGGAGAGCAAGTCGAGGGTGGGAATGCATCCGAGTGATGAGCGTCCCAATTATGAGTCTAGTTTTTTGTAGTTTTATTTGAGAGTTAGAACTGTAGTAGGAAGTGAGGGGTAAATGTACTTTCCTTTTAAATGAGTCTTAGTCCTGTATTAGTTTATCTGAGACGAATATGAGATTTGAATACAATTTATATTGAGTTCAACCTTTGGGCCCATTAGATGTTGTGGTTGATACACATTTAGTGCGCGCTAGCTAGAGGCTTATTTGCCGACTGTCCACGTCTTGGGATTCGACTCGATTATTTGATATTATCTGCTGCGTATTCTCGGGACGTGACAGTTTAGTGGTATCAGAGCCTAGGAATACCAAATAGGATGTGTCTCAGGAATAGGAGATACCTATGGAACCTAGGTCATGGAAATTAAAATAATACCTGGTGAGAATGGGTAGAGACTGGGAATATGTTAGAAAGAATAACACTCCTACCCATTGACTCTTATAATGTATCTAGAGACATTAATAGTTTCCATCCTTTTCTCATGAACCCTCGTAACACTCTCACACAACTGCAATGGCTCGCAACCAGTGGCAAGCTATGCAAGACACGGGGCTGGACTTCGCAGGCCTGCAAAATGTAGTTCAGGCTGGAAATCAGGCTGCAGCTGCAAGGAATGGAGCCGGCGATCTGCACTGAATTTTAGGAGTTTAAACCCTCCTCGTTTCTCTGGATCCCCTGACCCAGATGAGCAGAAAATTGGCAAGAGGAAATCGAAAGGATTTTCTAAGTAATGCAATGCAACAACAGGGAGAAAGTGGTACTACTGGCCACTTTCCAACTTACCAAGGATGCTCGAGCATGGTGGAAGGCCACATCGGCCCACCTGCCAAACGTAGCTGAACTAGATTGGGCTGGATTCCTGAGATATTCCGGGGAAAATATTTCTCGAGAGAGTGAAGGAGAAGAAGGCAGCAGAGTTTGCTGCACTAAAACAAAAGAGCATGTCTGTGGCTGAGTATGAAGCTCAGTTTGCTCGTTTGGCAGTGTATGCCCCATCTTGTGGGCACAGAAAGGCTGAAAGCCAACCGTTTCATGGATGGACTCAGGCCCATGTTCATTGAAAGGCTCGGACCACACAACATTCAAACTTACACTGAGATGGTCCAAAGAGCTCAGCTAGTGGAGGCCACCATGGCTAAAGTAGAGGCATGAGGGGCAAGGACAACTCTAAGCCAGTCTTTGTCAAGAAGGAGCACCTAACACTGTTCCAACATTTCGTAGCAACAATAACAACTTTAACAACAACAACAAGAGGGCAATTGCTGGAAGAGATGCGGCGGGAGATAAAAGAGTCAAAGTGGAAGGTAGGTAGTTGTCTGAAAACTGCAAGTTCTGTGATAAACAGGACACCGAGCTGAGGAATGCTGGAAGAAGCTCGGTGCATGCTTGAGATGTGGTGGTCGTGACCACCGTTATTCCGGATTGTCCTATGCTGAAGGACCAGCCGGGAGAGCCATAATGCACCACGGCGTCAGGGCGCCTTAATGCTGTCATAGAAGCTGACCTACCCAAGGAAGGGGGTATGGTGGAAGGTACCATTTCCATACACTCTCAACCTGCATTTGTACTTATTGATACGAGAGATGCATATTCTTTTATTTCCACCACATTTGCTGCAACTTACCTGTCAAACCTGTACCCTTGAAATCCAAGATCATTGTAGCCTCTCCACTAGGCTCAGAATCTGAACTCACTCACTACTTGCCAAAATGTGAACCATAATTGGAGGACACAATCTCCCTGCCGACCTTATCTGTTTAGACATGAAGGGTTATGATGCCATTCTGGGTGTCGATTGGCTAATTAAATATGATGCCGATGTAAACTGTCGCCATAGGAGGGTCACCTTTAAAGGATCAAACCTTCCAACTCTACACTACTTGGCACCCGTTATCATAAACACCCTATCTTGATATCCTCCTTGAAGGCTTCTAAGTTGATCAACCAGGTTGTGATGCTTTCCTAGTTTCCGTCTTGGCTACTGAAAAGAAGAAACCGACCTAGAAGACATTCCAATAGCCAGGGAATATCCTGATGTATTTCAGAGGAATTGCTTGGTATACCACCTGAGCGGGAGGTAAACTTCCCCATTGAGTTACTCCCTGGGGCAGCCCCGTTTCAAAGGCCCCGTATTGCATGTCCCCTGTTGAATTGCAGAGTTGAAGAGACAGATCCAGAACTGCTAGATCAAGGTTTCATCAGGCCTAGTACATCCCGTGTGGAGCGCCAGTACTATTTGTCAGAAAGAAGGACAGATCAATGAGGCTTTGCATTGACTACCGTCAGTTGACCAGTTGACAATAAAGAACAAGTATCCACTACCCCGCATCGATGAACTGTTGATCAGATCTCTGGCGCACAATATTTCTCTAAGATAGATCTAAGATCTCGCTACCATCACTAAGAATAAAGGAAGAGGATATTCACAAGTCTGCATTCCGGAGTAGGTTATGGTCACTATGAGTTCGTGGTCATGCCGTTCGGATTAACCAATGCTCCAGCGGCTTTCATGCAACTTATGAACAGTATTTATAGGCCCTACTTGGACCAGTTCATAGTGGTGTTTATTGATGACATCCTTATTTACTCCAAATCCAAAGAAGAACATGAGGAACACTTGAAGGTTGCTCTGCAAGTGTGCTCAGAGATAACCAACTCTATGCTAAACTTAGTAAGTGTGATTCTGGATGGAGGAAGTATCTTTCCTTGGTCACATCATATCCAAGGAGGGAATCTCTGTAGATCCATCTAAGGTGGAGGCGGTAAAGAATTGGGAAAGTCCGACAACTGTGTCGGAGATTAGAAGCTTTCTGGGGTTAGCCGGTTATTATCGTCGCTTCATTAAAGATTTCTCAAAGATAGCTGTACCAATGACCAGGCTTACCAGGAAGGAGAATCCATTCGCATGGACTGATGAATGTGAAGAAAGTTTCAAGGCATTGAAAGAACACCTACCTCAGCACCCGTACTAACCTTGCCAACTGCCGGGGGAGTTTTGAAGTATACACCGATGCATCCGGGATCGGCCTTGGCTGGTGTGCTGATGCAAGAAGGAAAGTTATATCTATGCGTCCAGACAATTGAAGAAGCACGAGGACAATTATCCCGTACATGATCTGGAGCTAGCTGCTGTAGTCTTCGCCTTGAAGATATGCCGTCATTATCTATATGGTGAGAAATTCATTGTGTTTCTGACCATAAAAGCTTGAAGTATCTGTTTCTCTCAGCAGGACTTGAATATGAGGTAACGGAGGTGGTTGGAGTATCTCAAAGACTTCGACTTCATGATCCAATATCATCCAGGAAAAGCAAATGCTGTGGCAGATGCTCTAAGTAGAAAGCCAATGATCACAATGTCAAGGTTAATGGTAGAAGAATGGAAGTTATTAGAAGACTTCGCCAAGTTAAATATTGATGCTGACATCAAAGAGAAGGGATGCTTTGTTGCTAGTGTTAGAGCACAACCCACACTATTGGAGGACATCACAACACTCCAAGACAATGACCCTATAGTTGTGGAGATTAAGGCTAATCTGGACCAGAGGCCAGACTTCTCGTAACTGAAGATGGAAGGATTGTTCCGGGATCGAGTCTGTGTACCCGACCATGCAGAGACAAAGAAAATGATTATGGACGAGGCTCACAGACCAGATATACTATTCATCCTGGAACTACCAAAATGTATCAGGATTTGAAAAGAAGCTTTGGTGGCCTAATATGAAGAGAGAGGTGGCGGAATATGTCGCCCGATGCTTAACATGTCAAAGGGTCAAGGCAGAACACTTGCGACCCGCAGGTAAACTCAAACCCCTAGAAATTCCGGCATGGAAGTGGGAAGGTATAGGGATGGACTTTATTTTCGGACTACCTAAATCTAGAAGTGGATTCGATGGTATCTGGGTTATAGTGACCCCTTAACCAAGTCAGCTCACTTCTTGCCAGTGAAGAATAAGTGGTCAATAGATGTTCTGGCTGCATTGTATGTGAAGGAAATAGTTAGATTACATGGAGTACCGGTATCTATGTGTCTGATAGAGACCCCATTTACATCCCACTTTTGGAAAGGACTGCATTACTCCTTGGGATCTAAACTAAATTTTAGCACAGCTTTCCATCCACAAACAGATGGACAGACAGAGAGATCCAACCAGTGATTGAAGATATGCTCAGAGCATGTGTCCCCTAGATTTTCGAGGTAGCTGGCATGAACACTTACCTCTTGTGGAGTTCGCCTACAATAATAGCTATCAAGCTTGCATTCAGATGGCACCAGTTGAAGCACTTTATGGCAGAAGTTGCCGATCTCCAATATGTGGTACGAGGTTGGCGAAAAACAAATGTTAGGACCGAGATGATAAGGGAAACCACAAAGAAGGTAAAGCTTATTAGAGAAAGAATGGCAGTGGCGCAGCAAAGACAAAAGGCATATGCAGATAATAGAAGAAGAGACCTGGAGTTTCAGGTGGGTGAACATGTATTCTTGAAAGTGTCTGCAGGCCGTGGGATCAGACGTTTTGGCATTAAAGGCAAGTTGTCACCAAGGTTTGTCGGCCTTTCGAAATCCTTGAAGAGTCGACGAAGTGGCATATCTCGCTTTACCACCGCAAATGGATGGAATACACAATGTGTTCCACATATCCATGTTGAAAAAGTATGTACGAGATCCATGGCATGTTATAGAATACGAGCTTCTGGAGTTCAACAAAGACGGAACATATCAAGAGAAGCCAATTATATTGTGGACCAGGAACTGCGCCAACTAAGGAACAAGGTTATCCCACTAGTAAGGGTTAGATGGAATCAACGCATAGATGAGGACGACACGTGGGAAACTGAGAAAGCAATGCGCAAAAGATTTCCGGAGCTATTCACAACAAGTAATACACCTCACTTGTACAATAACTTGCTATACATGAATTTGGGGACCAAATTCTCTTAAGTGGGGAGGGTGTAGCACCCCAGAAATTTTAGTATATAAAGAAATCAAATTTAAATAAAAGTGTTGGAGGGACTTCCAACATTATATATTAATGACCAATATCATAAGTGGGTCAATGGACATCAATGGCCCAATAATCAAATAAAGCTAGAAAATGCATGGAAATTCGTAACTCTAAATAGGCTGAAATTAGAAAGAGGCAATTGAGTTGAATTGGGATGCAATCATGCATTCTTGGCAACCCAAATTCGTGCCTATCTATGGTGGGAGGTTTCCTAAAGCCTCACACTCTAAGGGAGGAAGGAATCCTCAAAAGATAGGAAACTGCCCTATCAAAACCGCAGCTTAGCTTTCCTAGTTATAATAGGACTCCTAAAACACCATGGTTGCTTAAATACTCTTCACCAAACCCTAGGAACGAGTTTTAGAACTTGCTGGGGTCGTGTGGAGAAGTTCTTGGTGGCTGGGGAGCAGGAGATCATCCACACCAAGTCGTTCTTTCCCCTGTTTCGTCTGCTGCGACCTGCACAGACCATCATCTTGAAGTCGACCCAAGGTGAGTCCAACCTAAACCAAACCTTGCAAGGGTTATACCCCTGGAAAGAGGGTCAAGGCTACGTTCTAACCCAAGTGGAATTCTCAAATTCCATGCAGTATATCGGAGCAGTAAGCGTTTTCCTCCGAGTGTCTGAACTCGGGTTTTCTGGAAAAACGAGACTTCTTCAACCCAGAAGGTAGGTTTTCTCGGGCCAAACCTTAAATATCCTATACCAATGTGTAGAGCATCAAGTTAACTTTCGTTTCCCACTGGTTTCATCGAATTCTAATGAGTATATTTTGAGTTATAAGTGGTTTTCCAAAGTCGCGCACTGTTAGGGTTTTTCCTGTTCTTCTTATTATGCACGTGATTCGAGACTGAATTGGACTAAGATTCCTTCACAAAAGTTTTTCTAATTGAAGTCACGATCATCTTTTATGTTGGACGTTTGTCCAAAGGTCCTTGGTTAGAGAGTTACAGGCGTGGGAAGAGAGTCACTGCATGATACTGGGATTTCGGGCTACACTTGACTTTCTGTTCTTCATATGTTTTCTCGGGCATTTAGACTGAATTAGATCAAACCCCCAACATCAATGTTCTATACTAGTTGTCCTCGTCATCTTTCATGTTGAACATTTGTCTACATGTCATTAGTTAGAGAGTTATAGAGGGTAGTGAATCGCTGCATGAGACATATTTTCGGGTCACACTTGACCATATGTTTTGTCATGGAGGGCAGCTAGTGTCGACACTACCTCATCTAGTGTCGACACACTGTCCCAAAGTAGCCCAGAAAGTGTTCTGGGAAGCTCTCTAGTGTCGACACTACTTCATCTAGTGTCGACACACTGTCCCAAAGCAGCCCAGAAAGTGTTCTGGGAAGCTCTCTAGTGTCGACACTACTTCATCTAGTGTCGACACACTGTCCCAAAGCAGCCCAGAAAGTGTTATGGAAAAACTGATCTAGTGTCGACACTACCTCATCTAGTGTCACACACTGTCCCAGTTTTTCCCTGAAAGTTCTGGGAAACTGATCAAGTATCGACACTCCCTCATCTAGTGTCGACACACTGTCCCATGTTTCCAGAAGGGTTCTGGAACCTGTCTCCAGTGTCGACACTACTTGAACTAGTGTCGACACTACTTGACCAGTTTTTCATGTTTTTGCTTGTGTGGAAGCATGGTGTCGACACCAGCATGGTTGTGTCGACACTACCTTTACAAGATATTGCATATTTTGGTTCGTTCATTACATAATGTCTATTTAATGGCTTAAAAGTGTTTAACCCATTGAAAAATCTTAATTACATGAATATTATTCTAATGCTTTCTTAATGATATGATCATACATGAACTTGTGATTTACTCTTGTTACCATTCTAGCTTGTTTTAGTGATAATTTTATCTTAAAATCTTGTAAACCCATTTGTAGTTAAATGCATTGTTCATTGCTTGCCATCATGTGAAGTGTTTTTCCGAGAGTTTGAGACCGACGAATTGTGAATTTACACATGTGCATCTCTACACACTTATACTTCTAGGGCGTGCACTTCCTTCTCTTCTTGTTCTCGTGAGTGTGAATTGCCATCTAGACTAAAGCCATTAATGTAAAGATTGAACTAAATTGTAAATCTATCATTTAGCTGCCGAATTTATCTCTTGACTATTGTCCTCATAGGATCATGTTCAATTTATTTATTTTCTCATCATCATCATGAACATGACATTACACATGCTTACTTTTTGAAACTCTCATTGGCCATTATTTATGACTGTGGGTATCTACATTTAAAATTTTACATGAGATGGCTGACAGGGCACGGAGTGTGTCCAAGGGCTCCAGTTTAGCCCCAATGACGGCGAGTCATAAATATACTGTTAACCAAGGGGTATAATGATTACTGGTGTGCATCTGCGCTGGGAGTACTTTCTTGCTTGTTAATGTTTGATACATAACCACATACACGTGTCCTGGTGTACATTCTTGATGGATCTTCTTGGTGTACATTGGTGTCTACGTGCCTGATTAGTGTTACTTGAACGTGCTTGTGCAATCTTGCTTGCTTGCTTGCGTGATATGGTCATCCTGCATTTATTGCAACTAGTGATTGTTTTCTTGAAAACTATTGACATCAAGTGAAATCTTGCGTGCTTGTGCAAAGTGATCTATTGTTAGTTCTTTCTTAGCACCTTGTTCAAAAATCTTATTCTATCTTGTTCACTCTATCCAGCTTGTTTTTATATCATGTTTTAATGAGTTTTGTTCGTACTTGCGTATCATTCATCGTACTTGCCTAGTTCTAAAATGTTAATCACTTATATCATTGCCCGCCACATTGAGATATAATCCTACTGGCTAGTTTGCTCATCCCCTACTTTTACCCAATCTAGGTGACTATGAAGTTCAAGAGGAAGAGCAAGTCGAGGGTGGGAATGTATCCGAGTGATGAGCGTCCCAATTATGAGTCTAGTTTTTGTAGTTTATTTTGAGAGTTAGAACCTGTAGTAGGAAGTGAGGGGTAAATGTACTTTCCTTTTAAATGAGTCTTAGTTGTATTAGTTTATCTGAGACGAATATGAGATTTGAATACAATTTATATTGGTTCAACCTTTGGGCCCTATTATGATGTTGTGTTGATACACATTTAGTGCGCGCTAGCTAGAGGCTTATTTGCCGACTGTCCACGTTGGATATCGAATCGAATTATTTGATATTATCTGCTGCGTAATTCTCGGGACGTGACATGGTTGTTCTTCCTACCTCGTGGAGGTCTGGGATGTTGGGTGCTTGTGTCGTGAGACTTGGCTCACGTGGTTGCTCAGGTGTTTTGTGAGCTTATATTTCTCGCGGGTGTGTGCCGAGGTGTTGCTTCGCATGGTTTGACTGCTAGTTCTGCAGGAGTCGTGTCTGGCCTGACCATGGTTGTGAGTCGTGTATTACTCTGTTCCGCTGCTTTGTAGTACTATGCAGTAGGTGTTTTCGCTTTACTGCTTTCTAGAGTAGTTTGCTTTCGCTTTCGTTGGAGTCCTTACTGCTCTGGCTTGTAAGGGATTGGTATCCCTACTGAGCCTTGTTCGCGAGGCTAACCCCCCTACTCTCTTCAGGTAGGGACTCGCTGTCGCAGGAGTTCATTGCCGGAGGTCGTGGTGGCGGCTTGTTCGCCGTGCGTTGTCAGCAGTGTGAGTTATGAGCGTGAGCACTTGTACCGTGAGTTGAGAGTGCCCTTTTTGCAAGTCCTCAGGGTATGCCCCTAAGGACTGCACCTTTCTTCTGTACCTGTACTTTTATTTAGGACATGTTGTACATAATTTCTTTATTAATATATGAACTTTTTGGTTATAGTTATTTGACATCATTACTTATCTCACTGGACTAAATTCTAACCCTTCGGATCTTCGGATCCGTGGGTGGCGGTGCGACCTTCGGGGTCCCTGGCGGGGGTCCGAGAGGTCGGGTCGTTACATCTGGCATACATATGTTACATATATGCATGCATATTTGTCTTACATATACATATATATGTATATATATTCATTATATACATATAACATTATATTGAATTAAAAATGTATATTATATATACATGGAAATCCACCCAAATCGGATTGAATCAGGACAACCTCGAATTGCTTGGCGATCCGGCAAACCTTGCCACGCTTAGGGTGTCTGTTTCAAGCCATACAGTGCTTTGTGCAATCTATACATATGGTTAGGCTTATCAACAATTTCAAAACCTGTAGGTTGATCAACAAAAACCTCTTATTTAATTAATCCATTCAAGAAATCAATTTTGACATCCATTTAAAATAATTTGAACTTATTTGCATGTGCAAAACTAATAAGATTCTAACTACTTCTAACCTAGCCACTGGTGCAAAGATTCCTCAAAGTCTACACCAAATTCTTGGTTGTAGCCTTTTGCAACCAATCTGTCACGTCCTAATAAAAGTCTATTTATTGGAAATGACAGATATTAGGCAAGAGAATAAAACTAGTGTCTATCCATTCATAGCTAATTTAGCAGAAGCATTATTACATAATACTCCTCGTTACAGTCTAGGTGAGGAGTAACTTCATTACTTTACAATCCAAGTGTTCAACACTAAAGAAAACAAAACATCTGGCTTCTTGAAGTAGGAAGATTCTCTCAGCCCACCATTCCCCTTAAGCTTCACCCCCATCTTGATCACCTGAAAATGTAGGATGTGTGAGCTAACTAGCCCAGCAGGATTCAAATCCTCAAATCATAAGGATTAAAATATATGATGATCAAGGTGAAGGACTTGACTGATATCACAGAAGGACAAATAAACATCTTAGCATGACAGTAAATTTGAGACAATAGTATTGAAACACAGGGCATGCTCAGGAATTCACAGTGAAACTCATAATCTGGTTCATATATATACACATAGGATAGATAACATAATGACCATAATCAAATAGTAATGATGCAATGCCAAGCATCCTGGTATCCTTTATCATTCCGTACAACTCGTAAATGAATTCGGGTGCTGCTCCTAGGACTGGACCAGCCCTATTTGCACAGACATATTAATCAAGTGGGGTCCAGGGACCCAATAATTGTCATCGCCAGTTATTCACTGTAGCGACCCTCATTATACCGGTACGGTTATACCAACCCACGTCGGTATAGTGAACGTTGCCACAGTGGGACATTTACCCAACGATAACATTCAGCTGAGATACACGTGATATATGAACAGAGTAGCGGAAGTAAGAGAACTACTATCTTCATTTCATTCATCATCCACATTTAACATACATGATTGCAATAACATTTGAAGAACTAAAAGTCCACATAATTACATTGCTGAAAATCAAATACATAATTGTCCACACTTAAACATTTTCTTTCCATAATAATGCTAGTACAATGTTGCAATTACATACTATGAAATCAAAATATGGGAAAGTACACCAATGATCTAATCTCCGCGCTCGGAGTCGGTCTCCACTGCCTCCTCCGCAAGTGTGTCGTCACCAACTATGCCTGTACGCCGAAGCAAGTAATGAGTCTAAAAGACTCAGCAAATAACTCTACGCATACCATACATGTACGTGTCATAGCAGATTTTACATACACACTTTCAAGACACAACATGTAGCATGCGTGACCTTGAAATAACAACCTATCATGGTAATCTTATCAATGAAACACATGAATCATGCTTTCAGATTTCCTAAATTAAAATCTCCTATCACATACTCTCTAATCATTCCAACACATGAAAGTTCCCTCTCAATTAAGCTAAAACATGAAAGCAAGTTTAGCATGAATAGCTTACATACATGAAGGAGAACATTGCTAACGTGGTTACTTCTCATTCGTACGCACGCACATAACCATTTTACATGCTTTAAGCTTGCTGTTTTGACATGATTAAACACTTTGCAATCTAACACATGAAAGCTATGTTCTCATTCAAACTACAACGTGAGAGTAAACACACATGGAATGGGTTACACATAAGTAAGGATTGTCCCTAGCATGGATTCTACGCATTGTACACATATAACACATGATCATAACCACATTTATGTTGCTGTCCTAACATGATTTCAGATCATCATATCATGGATTTCAATTTCACATCCTCACATTTTGGTTTCACATTTTTACACAATTTCTAATTCATATACTTCACCTTTTACACATTGCACATTTACACATTCACATTTACACATTGTTCACACTACACAATTTGCACATGATCACAATCACATTCACATTTTACACTTTAGTGCCGTGACACATAGTCCAAACCACCAGAGAAGGACACATCACATCACATACACATAGACGTCACCTAGGCAATACAGTGACGACTCTTGGACTGCGCAGACCGGAGAACAAGTCTCCACCCTAACCAGTGGTACTTGTCCACCTCCAGGATTTCATCCTAATGCCCTTAGGATCACAACACATTGAACCTTCCCATGGGGACTTTTCCATGGTACAGTTCCACAGCCCTCTATGGAAGCAGTATCACACTTGGCACAGTTTTACACATTACACATATCGATTTTTACACACATTTTACACATGACACTCACATCTCATTCCTTCTCTCATTCGCAACATGACTCTGTTTTCCTAATCATGCCACTACATATGACAGAATTTATCATTCAGGAAATTTCACCAATCAGGTTGGGTTACACAGAAATTAAATCATTTCACAATGGCATGCATTAATTACCCATTTTTGCATGGAAAATTCATATTGCATGGTATAGTTGTCCAAATGACCTGAGAATTTAACCACATGCTGATTTCGGGTTTAGGACCCCACATGAAAATTTTCACATTCTTCTGATCCAAAATGCAATTGCCAAAAATTTAACATAAATTCCCGTATTATTCCAAAATTCAATTTATCATGGTGTATAACATAAAAGTTCAGTTTAACAGATCATAACCCTGATCCAATATGCACAATACCACAGGAAGTTTTCCCAGATTTATTACACAACACATGATTTACTGGAAATTTAGCAATCCTACACATGTTTTCTATTTCCAAGTATAAATTTGCAGTAAATCACATTGACATGGGAAAATTCCGGAAAATTCAGAGCAGAGACTGACGTATATAAACATGATTCAACAGGATTAGGGCATCATAATTTCCCACGGATTATTAGGGTCATGGTGAACATACATGGTCGTCTTCCATATGCAATTTAAATAATTAATAACTCAACCATCCACAATAAATGCACAACCATTCTCCCACACATTCCCACATTCACATTACATAGCATAATAGGTTTACAATATATCCTCATCGCAAAACATATCGAAAGTAATTATATATATAAGGAGAGAACAGTTCACTGTTCTGTCCAGACGAAACTGGCGGCGGTCTCTGGTCGTTCAGGAGTGGACGGCAAGATCGCTGGATGCATACGGGGAATCTTGGCGTCAAGGCATTGACGCCAAGTCCTGTCTGTGCAGAAACAGACCGAGCTCCAAATAAAGGGGTGAATGGGGAATCCAGGACAGAGGAAAAATGCATAAAAATCATAAAACCCTACTTGACATCTATGGACGATAGGGGTAGGTTACTTGCCTCTAGAAAATACTCGAAGGGATCTAAAGCTTGGTGAAGCTCTCCTTGGGCAGTCCCAAGAAGCTCACAAAAGTCTTCACGCCAGGTTCTAGGACAAAGATGACTCCAAGATGAGGTCGGGGAAGCTCCCTTCACTTCAGCTAGCTCCTTGTCGGGGTAGATGGCCAGGAATAGCTTCAGAAGGTCGGATCCAAGCTTGCAAAGGTGAGGTTTTCTCACAGATTTTCTAGGGTTTCTTTCTTCTCCTTCTTCTCCTTTTGCAAAGAGAGTCAAGAGAGGTTTTCTGGTTGCAAAGGGGTTCAGATATAGGAGAGGGGCCTCTCCCATTCCCGCAGGGTTGATGTGAGCCCTTTCAGACCGTTGGAGACAGCTCCCAATGGGTGAGCTAGCTTGATCCCGGAAATCCGGCTCTGCAACGCATGCAGGTCAGAGAAATTACGTCCACATCGCTGGACGTGGACTTAGTGTTGGCGTCCATAGGGTTGACGCCTACACAACTCAAACTTCCATTGATATTGACGCCAATCTGGTCTCGGACAGAACTCCAAAACATGCAGAAACCATGCACAACTTACACCTATATATGTACATATGTTACTATTATGTACATACTACCATCTACCATTCATACATTATTTACATCTAACTTATACACATGCATGCAATAGTATACTAACTAGTACTTATGTAGACATTTGCATACATACATACACACCCAAGAAGTATCCACATGTAATACAAATAATGCAACAAATTCGAGGGCCTTACATTCACAATCAATTGTGGTATTCATGTATTTAAACTCTCATGACATCAAGGTCTATGAACTCAGGTTACTGAACACAGGAAGTTGTAACAACTAGACATCACTTGTACATGAAGGCTTTAAGAGTAATCCAAAGAAGAGTATAGGAAGCAATGTGGATGGTCTCTGTAATGACACAACAATAAATATCCAAGGGAAAGAGGATGGTAGCTTGCTAGGCTAATAGCATGAAGTGTTAACAAAAGACTGGGCAAAGGAAGATGCTGGAACACTGGCCAGAACAGTGGTTATCGACAGCCAGGAGGTGGCTGTCGACAGGTGATGGCATCCAGAAGTCAATTTTCTGGTTCTGGAACAGTGCCTGTCGACAAGCATGGTCTGTTGTCGACAGGGTAGTGTGTCTGTCGACAGACAGAGACCATCTGTTGACAGTCACTGCTGTTTCCAGTAGCCTGGAGTTTTGGAAGCCTGGGCCTTTCGACAAGTACTTCCTGTCTGTTGACAGCCGCCAGTACCACTTCCAGAAATGACTTTACGTTCATTCTAAAAACTTTAACCATGGAATCTATGGGATAAAGCATGAATCATATCAAATAGAAGAACCTATTTATAGCCTTCACTACTGATTTATATGCTGAACCTGATGACACATGAGATACAACCTATACAAGTCTAACTAGGAACTTAACATAACATGGTACGGGGAAGATAGCCTCTATAAACCATGGTTATGTGGAGAGACTTCTACAAGATAGACACCCAATTTCAGAAGTGTTTAAGGAGTTCAAACCAAAGCTTGAAGATACAAACTTGTAAACAGGAGATGTAAACACTAATCCAAGATAGGTTGACAAATTCAAAGGTACATGTACATAGCTATGAGCTTTCTAGCAAGGGTAGAAGATGAAGGTATGAAAAGAGGATAGAATCCTACCTGATCTTGGAGGATAACACTTCCACCTTGAAGGCTCACAGTTGATGGAAGAGAGAAATGGTACTGGGAGTGCAGCCTTGCAGTCCACGGGCAACTACACTTGTAGTTCTTCTTGTATGAGCAAATAAAAACAACACTCCAGCAGCCAATCTCCCATGCAAGGGTGCAATACAACAACAGCAGTATACTATGGCAAGAACTACTCTAACAGCTCCCACAGCAACAGCTCCAGCAGCAAGGAGCAGAAGGAAATGGGAACAAGAAATGGAAAGTTTACACAATGGGGTGAGGGGATGTTTTTATAGCCTAGCTTCTTGCCATGCACAACGACACCTCCCACGCCCAGGTGTAACAGTAAAAACCATTTGGTTCTTACTGTGACACGTTACGCATGCACATCTCATGGATTAACACATAAAGGTGAACGTGTGATTCTCCCAATTAAGTGAGGTGGCTTTCCCAGCTCCTCACACATAGGCATATTAATTCCCAGAAAAATCACCACTGTAAATAGCCCATAATTTAGCTGGCCCAATAATCCTCACATAAATATATTCAAATGATGTCCATTGTGTTAAAATTTCATCCATAGGCTAATGTAATGGTTTTACACATTATGGTGATTTTAGTTTAATTTTTAGAATTTATTTTTCACTGGGTGAAAAATCGTCCGGAAAATAATTACGTCAGCTTAATCTCAAAATCCGTACGTAAAAAATCCGGATATTTACATTTCTGATATCACCATGTTTTTCTGGAAATTATGGTGTTTCGAATTTCAATTTTGTTACAATTTTTTGATGTTGCCCTGTCGGAACACGCACCTCTAAGTACGACACTAGGGTAACATTTATTAACACCAATTAATCCCAGATTTTAATTATTTCCATCTCATAATAATAATTAAGTCTAATAACCATATTATTTATGTTTTCCAACAAATAAAATTTTTCGGGGTGTTACAACTGTCCCCCACTAAAAGAAATTTGGTCCTCCAAATTTTAATAACATAAGAGTATAATGACTAACTGTAAACAATTCTGGATACTTGACTTTGATGGTATCTTCCAGCTCCATGTTGCTTCTTCTTGTCCTCGCTTATTCCACTGAATCTTCAATAGTGGAACTTCCCTGTTCCGAAGTTGCTTAATCTTTCGATCAAGGATCTGTACAAGTTTTTCTTCATATGCCAGATTTTCTGTATCTCTAGATTCAGTATTCATAATGTGTTCTGGATCATATACATACTTTCTAACATGACACATGAAAAATATCATTCACATTAGACAATTGTGGTGGGGGTGCCAGTGGTAAGTCATTTCCCAACTCTCCTCAGTATCTTAAACGGTCCAATATATGTTGGACTCAATTTTCCCTTAATGCCAAACCTTTTATTCCCCTCTGGGGTGATACTTAAGGAAACATGTTCCCCTTGCTGAATTCCAGCTCCCTACTCGTCGATCTGCATAACTTTTGTTGGTCCTGGGCAGCTTTCATTTGGTCTTGCACTAACTTAATAATTTCTGCTGTTCTTGGATCATTTCAGGTCCAAGAATATGTGATTCCTTTAATTCCACCCGACACAATGGTGATCGCATTGCCGACTATATAAGGCTTCAAATGGTGCCATTGAATAGTAGACTGGTAATATTATTATAAGCAAATTCTATGATTGCTAAGTGAGTATTCCAGTCGTTTCCAAAGTCTAATATACAAGCTCGGCACATATCCTCAATAATTGATTCAGTTCTTCTGTCCGTCGGTTTGAGGGGAATGTAGTACTAAACTTCAGTTTAGTTCCCAATGCATCCTGTAGTTCTTTCAAAAAAAAGTTGAGGTGAGCCTCGCATCCCTGTCCGAAATTATGTCCTTTGGAATTTCATGCAACCGAACAATTTCTTTCATATACAGTGCTGCTAAAACACTAACAGACCATCTTGTCTTAATTGCTAAGAAGTGAGTTGATTTTGTGAGTCGATCAATGATTGACCATATGGCATCAAATCCACTTCGTGTTTAGGTAACCCCACAATAAAATCCATTTCGATACTGTCCCATTTTCATCTGGTATCTCAAGTGGTTTCAACTTTCCTGCCGGCTTCTGGTGTTCGGCTTGACTTTTGACATGTCAAACATTTAGCTATGAAATTCACAATGTCTTTCTTTATATTGCACCACCAGAAATGTTTCTTTAAATCTTGATACTTTTTAACAACTCCTGGAAGGATAGTGTAGTGTGACCGATGAGCTTCTTCTAGTATTGTCTTAATTTCAAGATTATCTGGCACACATAACCTGTTTGGATTGAAGATTCACATGCATATCTTCATTAAAATCATGTCTGGAAGCTAATTTTTTCTGATTTCTATCAATACAGGGTCATTGTCTTGATGTTCTCTAATTTGCGTTAGCGAATCTGACTGCACTGTCAAGTTATCAATTACAACTCTTCTTCTTGTGGTTCGGCCTTCAAAACTCAATGTGGAAAATTCCTCCAACACTTCCACTCCTTAATTGCTATTGAATATCTTGGCTATAGGATTTATACTGAGTGCATCATCCACGGTATTACCTTTTCCGGATGGTACTCAATTTTGAAATCATAATCTGATGATACTCCATCCATCTTCTTACTCATATTCAATTCTTTTTGTAAAAATAAGTACTTGAGGACTTTATGATCGGAGTACACTATGAATTGATTATCATACAAGTAGTGTCTCCAAAGTTAAGAGCAAAAAATACTGCGGCCAATTCCAAATCATGTACTGGGTAGTTTTCTCATGAGTCTTCAATTGTATAGATGCATAAGCGATAAACTACCTTCTTGCTCAATACACATCCCAGTCCAATGTTCGAAGCATCGGTATAAACCTCAATGTTTTCCTTTACCAGCAAAGCTAAAATTAGTGCATATGAAAACATTCTTTCAACACTTGAAATGCTTGCTCACAACTCTCACTCCACTCAAATGCAGTTCCTTCTAGTCAATTGTGTGAGAGGCGAAGCAATTCTAGAGAAATCTTTAAACAAACCGCTGGTAATAACTAGCCATACCCAGAAACTTCTGATCTCAGTGAGGTTCTTAGGTTGCTCCCACTCTGTATGGTTTCAATCTTTGAAGATCTACTGGACAAACCTTCTTTAGAAAATAATATGTTCAAAAGAAACATCACTTGCTTCAACCAAAACTCACATTTACTGAACTTCGCATACAATTTGTGCTCTCGTAACAGTTGCAAAGTAATCCGCAAATGGCTTCATGCTCTTCTAGCTCTTAGAATAAATCAATATATCATCTATAAATACAACCACAAATGATCCAAATAAGATCTGAATACGTCATTCATCAAATGCATAAATGCAGCTGGTGCATTTGTCAATCTGAACGGCATTACAACAAATCGTAGTGCCCATAACGTCTTCGAAAAGCTTTTATGAATGTCCTATTCTTGAATTCTGAGTTGATGATACCCAGATCTCAAATCAATCTGAAGAAATACTGAGCTCCAGACAATGATCAAATAAGTCGTCGATTCTTGGAAGTGTGTACTTGTTTTAATAGTCAAATGATTCAATTTTCGATAATCTATGCATAACCGCATAGGACCCATCATTCTTCTTAACAAACAACACCGGAGCACCCCAAGGTGAGGTACTGGGTCTAATGAATCCCTTTTCTATCAATTCCAGTAATGCCTTTTTAACTTCCTTCAGCTCTTCCATTGACATTCTATAGGGTAGTCTTGAAATTGGTGTAGCTCCTGGTACCAATTCAATTGAGAAATTCACCTGTTACTAGGCGGAAAACCAGGTAACTCTTCGGGAAAATCATCAAGAAATTCTCTTACTACCATAATATCTTCCAATCCAGAAGTGTTCTGATTTATCAAAGTTACAGAAGCCAAATACCCTGACAGCCTTTTTGTACCAATTTACATGCTTTGACTGCTGAAATTATAGGTATTTCCTTGTGCGAGGTTTATCAAAAGTCATGGAGGAAACTTCCTTTCCTAGGAAGGTTACTTTCTTAGTTGGCAATCTAAGTTGGCATGATGTTTAGATAGCCAATCAACCCCAAGGATTGCATCATAATCTACATTTCAAGACATATCAAATCACTGGGTAAATTATGTCCTTTGACTAAGATTTGGCTAGCAGGATATATTCCTTAAGTTTCTTACCCTCCACTCAAAGGAGTTGCAACTTCACTGTGTAGGTAATGTAATGATTTTACTTCCAAAGATTTAGCAAACTCATAACTAATAAAAGAATTCGTAGCTCCTTGAATCAAACAATAGTACGTAGGTTTTGAGTTTACTAGTAATGTACCTTCTATCAGTCCGCCTCTTGTGGTGATTTAGGTTCCACTCCGAATAGCTTGCAATCTCCCTTGCTTCACCCAGGGGTTTTGATTTGTTGGTGCAGTCTCGGGCATCGGACAATCCGAAATTCGGTGTTGAGTACTCCCACAACGGAGACAGGCACCCAACCTATGCCAGCAGTTCTCAGCTTTCTGCCCACTAAGATGGCAATGTTTACATACATCTTTACCTCCAACTGGAGCTTTTCCTGCCATTAATAGTTTGCTGAACCTTCAGGACATTCCCCGACTCATACATCTCTTACGATATGATATCCTTTTCTCCGACCTTCCACTAATCTTATCCACGGTATTTAGTAGCTTCTAATGATAAAGCTCTATTAACCATTTCTGAGTACGTAGTAATCAATTAGGGTTAGCTACATAATGAAGTTGGGACGCAGTCCGTTCATAAGCCTCTTGGCCTTCAGTTTTTCGTGGCTATAAGATGTGGAGCATATTTTGACAATCAGACAAAACCGGGCCTCGTACTCCGACACTGACATCCTGAGTTGCTTCAAACTAGCAAACTCATTTGCTTTTCTTTCCTGAACTATCTCGGAGAAATACTGGTCATTAATAGTTCCACAAAACTTTCCCAACCAACTTGGTTTAGGTCTCTAAAGTAGACTCGAATGTTTCCCCATGATCCATCCCAATGGGCATCCCAATCTAACTAAAATGTTATCAAACGAACTTTTCTTCCTCTTTACAGTGGATCACTTTAAAGATCCTCTCAATATCTTTTAACCAGTTCTCTGCCTCATCTGGATCCGTACTACCCGCAAATTTCGGATGGTCTAAACTTCGGAAATCCTTAAATAAACTTGTTCCGTTGTGACTGTTATTCTTGGCTACAGTTCACATTACTCGAGTCAGATCATGCATCGAACTCTCCATTTTCTTCCAATTGGCATCACCTCCTTCCATGATTAAATTGAAAGAGTATATGAGACATCCAATAACATACATTAATTCCATAATCAAACCATGCTCGCATTCATCATATAAAAACTTTGAATGTCACATAATACACTATATTCCTTTAATTAGTCAAAATATTTACATTACATTAACACTAGCACCATTGTTTCATACACTGAAAATGTTTACAACACTCCTACTAAACCAAAATATTTACATTGTTATCAACACCGTCTAACCTCTCACTTTCTTATACATGAAGGTTATATGTACAACCTCCACCTAAACAAAAAGAGAGGTTTACAAAAATAAGTTGCCTAATTCCATTTCTATCTTCAGGTCAGGTCTACAACAGACTCCACAGACGATGGTTGTTGTTCTCCTCCAGCCCCATGGTATAGCTCTCTTGCCGCTTCGGTCAACACCTCCCAATATCCCTCGACCTGATGGAGCAACATGTCCTGCCCCAGCTTCAAATTGTCCAGATTGTTCATGACCAGGGTCATGGTATCCAAAGAGGCACGTGGATTACCCGCAAGGAATGCACCCGCAGTCAGATTTAGCACTTCCTCTTTAATTTGTACATGGGCTTCCCTTTGGGCTTAGGCATATAGTTCTATGTCTTGGCGTAGCATCTCCATGCTGCCACCAATCTTTCATGTGCATTCATGTCCATGCTGAAATAAATAACAAAGTAAGTATCTACGTAGTTATAAAATCATTATTGCCATTACAGCTAATCTAAGTTTTACCCCAACTCACGGGTATTCCCTAGGTTATCGACCTAAGGCTTTGATACCAAATTATCTGTCATTTCCTAATAAAAGTCTATTTATTGGAAATGAGAGATATTAGGCAAGAGAATAAAACTAGTGTCTATCCATTCTAGCTAATGTCACGCCCCTCCAATTTAGCAGCGGAATAAATCGGAGGGAAACGCGGAGCAACGGAGTATGGTAACGTAAATTGCGCATACAGATGCAAACATCAGAGCATCTAATGAATATAATTGGAATAAACTCTTCATTTCATTATAAATTCACTAAGACTATTACAACCACTAATTCGGAGCCATGCACAAGGCTCTTTGTCATCATTACATTGAAAAGAAATCTAAAGCACTAACTACTAGACTCCATTGTGCTAGGGTGACTTCATCATTTGACTCGGGGTCACTCATCACTCGGGTCCTATCCCTTTGGTGTGTGTGACGTCATTGTCCGACTTACCTGAGACACAATAACAAAAACACAGGGTGAGCGATTAACGCCTAGTAGACTTAAATCTCAGGATCAAGCAGGCTTTAAATAATTAATGTTTTAATGGCAGAGTCACTAATGATAGAAATAGTCATGTAAAGGCTAGAAAGTAATAGCACAAGTAACATGGTTCGATAGCAGATGAATCAAGTATAGCACGATGATTAAAGTCAAGTCACGATAGAAACGATAAAAACAATAGTAGGTAACGTCATGGTCAAGAAATAGCAAGCGACATGTATAGCAAGGAGAGATAGCAAATGGTCATGTAAATAGTAAATTGCACTTTGATGATTTTCATCAATCGAAATAGTATAGCACTTTGGATTAAAATTCGTCAATCGAAATAGTAATGGCACTTTGGTTATCTCTAGATAGCCGAGAGAGAACATAGCACTTTTGTTGTCATTAGACAACGAGGAGAAACATAGCCCTTTGAATGTGACTAAGTCAGGATAGAACGCAAAACTCAAGATAGCAAGTATCAAGTAGAGCATGTAGAGTGTCACGCCCCGACGCGGAATATCGGAGCGCGAATGCAGTTGCAAGAAAAAGGTATAGAGCAAATACTAGACATCAAACCATTACACATTGAATAATACTAAAGCGAATCTTTCTCATTAATAACTTTTCCAATGTAGTTACAACCACAATATCAGAGCCATTCCATAGGGCCCAATTACATTGCAATAAAAGGAAATGACAACTATAACTCTAAGATAACATAATGATCGAGGGTACTCCTGGCTTCACTCTTGGTCATTCCCCTCTCGTGAGGTATGTGTCATCCTCGGTCTCACCTGAGAACACAACATCAAATAACGTAGGGTGAGCGATAACGCCCAGTAGGACTTAAATCTCAGGTCAAGCAGGCTTTAATTAATTACGCATTAAGGCAGAGTATCTAAAGATAGCAGGTACAAGAGAGTCAAATATAGCAAGAGATAACACAATAGCACGAGAGCGAGTATAGTTCCAAAGTAGCACAAGTATCGAGTATAGCCGATAGCAGAATGGCCATAGCACAACTAGCACAAGTATAGTAATAGCACGACGAGTATAGCACTTGTTGTCATTATAGACATCGAGAGTGAGTATAGCACGTTTGTGTTTGATTGTCATATAGATAGTCGAGATAGATAGCACTTGAGTGTAATGCCAAACACTCTGATTATTAACTCCCATGGGCACTAGCACTTTCGGGCGCACATCCCAGGACCAGATCGGGCCCTTTATATATTGCCAAGCATTGGTTATATTGTATTCTTTAGACAATCAGTCAATGGCCAGTATAGAGTACAAGAAATAGATAAGAGCACTAGATGAATAGGGAGTAGTAGAGTGATCGTGAATAGGTGAGCGAGTAGAGTATAGATGAGAGCTAGTGGACATTGCACGTAATGCGGAGAGTAAACAAGCGATAGTAACAGTTGCACAACACGCGCACGTGTATTGGCAGTCAGGTGGAATCACGATCTTTCCGCTGGCCATGTTATGCACAAGTCCAGAGGTTCGACGTGATTCAAGGTAAGAGCGAACTTCTAACAGCCGTTTGGATCATATTGATCCCTAAAGGGTATCATAGGTGTTAGGGTACAACCGGCTCGTCGACCATGTGGGAATCCATGATCAGAGGAGACTTACGGAGGCCTTGTGCAAGAGTTCACTAGTCCGGCGCGAAAGGAAATATCCGACGGAGAGTTCACCACAAGCCAAGTAAGATGTGTATATAAAACTGGTGCTCGACGTTTAGAGGATTCTAGAACAGTGGAGCGTCGATTTCGGTACATAAACAACGCGGAGAAATAAATACAAGTCCTTTTAAAATAAGGCAATTAATATGCTTTATTGCAATAAATTACCAGATACATTATGAGATATTTTCTGCAAGATTTCAGCCATATATGGATGGTTCAAGTGTGTGCAAGTGCAAGAGAAATCATAAATAGAAATAAGTCATGAACATGTATTTTAAATCATTCAATATAGCACCATTTTTAAGTAGGATTTTTACTGGGGGTATAACCGTAAGAAGGCGTTTTAGAAAGTGACAGAAATATTATTTTATTTTTTTATGGGGTTTTTTTCATCAAAAACTGTGAAGGCGACA
>JACBKR010001639.1:0-41685 GCA_014218235.1 Colocasia esculenta | reverse complement strand
TATATTGGAGATATGTATGGAAGATTAATTTAAATTCGAAAAGCTGAGCTTTTTCTAACAAGGACGGGTGGGGGATGGTTTGTCCGGACACGCGGAGGAGGATGAGATGTGAACTTGGGCAGATGGGCAGAGCTGCGAGGCCCACGGCCAGGACGCTGTGGCCCCAATCCATCGCCGCATAGCGACACAGCATGCCTGCGTGAGGCCACCACCTCTCTCTCTCTCTCTCTGTTTGTCTAAACTTGATATTAATTACGTTTCTTGGCCTTTGAAAGGATCTATCTTCTGGGAACCAAGAGTCAAGGGAATTGGAGGAGGAGGAGAGGGAAATCCCCAGACTACAGAGCACATCAAAAGAGTGTGGAAAGGAATTTGAAAGGAACCACATAGTTCTTGCTCCACATACCGGGAGCACAGCCTCCATAATAAAGCAGCAAGTTTGCTGAGAAGAGGAGAGAGAAGGGAGGAGGAGGAGGAGACAGCAGACAGAGAAAAGGGGTCGTTGGGTTAGTTTGCATATGTTTTTTTCTCTCTTAGGTTTTGTTCTCTCTCTCTCTCTCTCTCTGTTAGCTAGTTTTGAGTGCAACTGTTTGTTTGGTTTTCCGAGTTTCTTTGTTGGCTTGTTGAGCCGAGGAGGGAGGCCTCGGGGTGGAGTTGGAAGCTTTTGGCGAGGGTGGGGGGTCTCTCGTGGGTAGTAGTAGTAGTAGTAGTAGTAGATCACACGCGCGCACACAGGGAGAGGGGAAGGGCGCGCAGTCCGTACACTTGGATTCTTGGGTCTTCTCCTTTCTCTCCCCCTCCCTCCCCTTTATCTGGTTTCTTCTTCTCTTGATATAACAAAGGAAGATAGAGAGACCGAGAGAGAGAAGAGAAAGGTGTGGGCGATGCGAAGAGCAAAAGGGGAGATTGGGCTCGTATTGTATGTTGGGTAGTGCGAATTTTGGTTAGATCTGGACAACAGCCACCACACAGCGGTAAGAGAAACGAGCAGAAGAAGAACACCGCGAAGAGAAAGAAATAGTAAAGAGTAGCAGAGACGAGAAGGGAGTTTGCATCTCGTCTGTAGATGGCAGCGGCTCCGTCATCAGCTCCCTTTTTTGGCATCAGAGAGGAAGACCTTCGACACCAGATGCAGCACCAGCAGCCGCCACCCCCGCCGCCGTCGTCCACGCCGAGCTCTCCTGCGGCTGCACCACCGCCGCCGGCCCCTCAGAAGAAGAAGAGGAACCTGCCAGGAACACCAAGCAAGTTTCTACACACCCAGTAATTAATAGTCTCATACATATATACCAGTAGCTAGGATTTACCCAGTGCTTATCTTGTAGCTAGGATATTCCCACTACGAAGAAGAAATCTAATTCCTCATGTAATCGCATGAACACTCCTAAATTCTTAACGATTTCCATCTGGTTTCTTCCCCAGCTCCTGCAAATCCCCAAGTTTATAAAACGTAGAAGGAAAAAACAATATTTATGGAGCAGTAGTCTTAGTGAATTGAAGCCTGTTGGGCCGGTCATGAAGAACACCAGCTTTCCTTTTGCTAAATTCCACCGTTCTTCTCGTTGCAATCTAACAGTCCAAAGGGGCTCTTAATTTCCCTTGAATCTGGTTCTTCCCACCACATGGAACTTACAATTTTCTTCTTCTCGTTTAAACCTTAACCTTGATCTAAACATAGTGGCAACCTTTTTGGCATTGAAATCATTTCCACTATACCTATATAGTGGCCAAAAATACTAATAGATGCTTGCGAAGGGACTTGCTTGTTCTTTTCCCGTTCTTCCCTTTCCTCTCCATGTTCCTCTCTTTTGCTATAATCACTGTTACTTGTTCATATCTCCGGCTTTCTTCCGCATGTCCTCATGGGACAACTCCACTGTCTGCAATCAGTCTATGTCTTTGTCCATTAATGGCTCCTCATGTACTCCCTCACTTCATCTATGCTAGCTAGTCACTACGGTACTGGTGAATCCCTGCAGTAATTACATTCGAATGCATGCTCACGGACGATGATCACCTGCACGATTATAAACTAAACACAACATATATATACAGATCGGATGCGGAGGTGATAGCGCTGTCGCCCAAGACGCTGATGGCGACGAACCGGTTCATCTGCGAGGTGTGCAACAAAGGGTTCCAGCGGGAGCAGAACCTGCAGCTACACCGGCGGGGACACAACCTGCCGTGGAAGCTGCGGCAGAAGAGCACCAGGAGGTGAGGCAGCGGGTGTACCTGTGCCGGAGCCCACCTGCGTCCACCACGACCCCCCCGCGCCCTCGGTGACCTCACCGAATCAAGAAGCATTTCTGCCGCAAGCACGGCGAGAAGAAGTGGAAGTGCGACAAGTGCTCCAAGCGCTACGCCGTCCAGTCCGACCTCAAGGCCCACTCCAAGGTCTGTGGCACCCGTGAGTACCGGTGCGACTGCGGCACGCTCTTCTCCCGGTAATGCCATAGTTTCTTTAAACTCTCTATTTCATCACTCCGAATAATCTGTTCAGATTGGATCGATCCCCACACCCTTAATCTCATTCTTTACAGTATACTGCGCCTTAATATCTACCATCTCCTAGCGTGCATGTAGCTTTAATTTAACGATAGTTTCGTGGGTCCTGATGCTTATAATCCGTGTGTTCTTGTATTCTAAATCTGATCTTGAGGTTTTGGTTGATTAATTATACAATTATGTACAGCCCCTTTGGTAAGCGAATAACATTCCACCCTCTTATTCGCTAGAATAAGTTAAAATTTCCTTTGACAAGCCATTACGGGTTTTATAAACCCGACATTGGTACTGTCTGAATCTTTACTATAGAATATGTTATTCTGCCTAGAATATGAAAATTTTGTAAAGAACTTAAAGTCTTAAATCACCCTATATATATCCTAACTCACTCTAAACTGGCTTATAATTCTACCCATTTGTGAAAGTGCCCTTGGTAATTACTTCTATTTCTATAACATATAACATATATATATGTTTTCGTCTCGTAGAGTACAATTTAGGTTAGGGTTGTTATGGGTCTGGACTATACATAGCTAGTGACCGGAGAGTTGGAAGAGTTCCCGGCCTTGGTTTCTTCTTTTCCTTGTTTGCAGATCTAGGGAGAATCATCGGTGGGTGAAAGGATTGGGGGGACGGAGGATATTTGGGAAGAGCAAAGGCTGGGGCTACGTTAAAATGTGGATGGGTGAGGGGACTACTGTTCCCACGTGAATTTGTCTTACGAAGCTGCCATTGTTTTAGCAGCAGACATATGTTCATCTCTTTTCAACATTGAAATCAACGCCAAGCTTGGCCGCCTCCTCCATTCCATCTCTCTCTCTCACACACACACTCTCTCTCTTTCTCTCTCACACACACACTCTCTCTCTTGAATTATGTGAATATAGATATATATATATAATATATATCCATTTCTCACGCTCGCTTTCCATCTCTACGCCTATCTCTTTCTGTTCACGTGCTGCCTGTAGGCAAGGTTTTAGCGGTTTGTTCCCTTGTGCGTTGGCCAGCAGTGATCACCAGGGCTTGGGGCCATGGCGACTGCGCAAGGTCCACCTTTTCATGAAAACTTTTGAATGTCGCAGACGCCACTCGTCTCTCTCTTCTTCCTCCTCATCCTCTCTCATCTCCCCGCCCGATCCTCCGGGCTCCTGCTGCTGCTCGACCTCTCCTCCAGTTGTCACTCCTGCATGATGTTTTTCCTCTTTTAATTTTACCAATTAGTCTAAGGTCCAGTTATAGAAAGTGGGTTGTGACAAATTTGACGGGATGGCACACTCTATGAGCTAGGCGGGATCTTTTGATGGGTTTGACATCTCTTTGATTAGAACCGCAAAGGAACGCATATGATTGTTCTTGTTGGGGTTGATGGAGATTAGATGGTGAGAGAGAAGGGAGTTCCCCGAAATGAGGTTGCTATATGTACTGCTGGTTTTACATGGATTTGGCAAGTCCTCCCATGGAAAGGAGTTGGCAAGGAGAGTGGAGGTCATTGATTGGTGAGGCCAGAGCTGCTGCTGGACATGGACTTCCCCACCCCCCAGGAATATATAGTTTTCATGTTTCCTGCAGAAGTTAATTCCCCATCTGCATTGAAACTATAATACCTGGTATTTCCACCCCCAAAAGGACTTTGTAGCCTCCCACGCTTCAATGTGCGAATGAGATAGATTGGCTGGAAAAGTCCTGTGTTTGCAGAAGTTCCATTTGAGCCAAGGAGTTTGGGTATATATATATGGCTTGATTATTTATTAATTTCTTCGTTTTCTTTTCTCTGTTTCCATTTTGATGATCGACCCATTTTGTTTTCTTCTTGTATTTGCAACTTTCAAATTGATGCAAACATCATTAATCATTTTATATATGATTCTCGTTCTTAAATTTAACATTGTTATTAAAAAAAGGTAAATAAGAGTTGACACCAACTTATGAAAGAGTTGACATATGGCCTTGAAAGTTGCTAGCTATGTACAGCTATAGATCCGATATTCTTGGATCAATGAACTATCCCGATCACTTGGTGCTCCATTAATTTGTTTCTTCTAGGCATGTATTTATGGAGAATATTATTATTTTTAAGTTACCCAATAATCAAGAGAAGGACATGTTTAGAGCCGAGTAAACTAGTTACCCGGTTGTTGGGCAGCTAACTTTTCCTATTCATGGATTGCATACACACGCTAAGAACAGTGTTAGGGACATATGGAGGATATATATATACAACTAGACTTCTTAATGTACAGAAATTCCCCAAAACCTCAAACAGAACATTCTAAGTAAGTTGCATCCTACTTAATTGGCAAACCACAGAAGAAGATAGAAATTTCAAGTTCCCATTTTATATTTTTATTTCTTCATTAAGAGATAATACGAATCTCTACTAAATTATGATTAATCTTTGTCTTTGACCATTGCAGGCGTGACAGCTTTATCACACACAGGGCCTTCTGCGATGCGCTCGCCCAAGAGAGTGGCGGGCTCCCGACTGCCCTCAACACCATGGGGAGCCACTTGTACGGCGGCAGCGGCAGCATGGGGCTCGGCCTCTCTCAAGTGAACTCCCAGCTCTCTTCCCTACAGGATCAGACCCTCCCTGCCGGCGATCTCATCCGCCTCGGCGGTGGCAGAAGCAGTGGCGGTGCCGCGGCGCAGTTCGACCGCCTCATCCCGCCCTCCAGCACTTCCGGGTTCCGCCCGCCGCCGGGCGATGCTTCTTCCTCGCCCTTCTTCCTTGGCGCCGGCAACCAAGAGTTCCAGGACTCCCAGTCTCACCAGCCCTTGCTTCAGAACAAGTCCTTCCATGGCTTGATGCAACTCCCCGATCTCCAGAACGGGACCACACCCTCCTCCTCGTCGGCGACAGCCCCAGCACCCGCAGCCGCAAACCTGTTCAATCAGCTGGGGTTCTTCCCCAACAGCAGCGGCAGCGCCGGCAGCATCAGCAACTCAATAAATGGCCACCTTCTGATCCACGACCAGTTCAGCAACAGCATCGCGGGGAGCGCCGGCAAGCCGCCGGCGGGGCACTTCCTCGGGAACATGATGAGCGACCCGATGGACCCGGGAGTGTCCTCTCTCTACATCCCCTCGGTGCAGAAGGTCGAGCCAGCCGTGCTGCCCCAGATGTCAGCCACCGCTTTGCTGCAGAAAGCGGCGCAGATGGGTTCATGCACGAGCAGCGGCGGGGGTCCCTCCTTGCTGCGAGGCTTCGGGAGCACTTGCAGCATCACAAAGACAGCAACGGACTTCAGATCACCTTTATTTGGCATCGGCCGCGGTGGGGAGAGCATCGGAACGCAGATGGAAAACGAGGTCCATTTCCAAGATCTGATGAACTCCCTAGCGAGTGGGAGCCCCGGCATGTTCGGCGGCAGCTCCGGAGGAGTAGCGGCCTTTTTGGGTGCCGGCGGGAGCGGCGGGCACGAGCAAGACGCCGCCTTTGGTGGGTACAACCCGAGTTTGTGCAACATGGACGCGGCTAAGTTGCAGAAGAACTTGTCATCGGTGGGGAGCATGGGAGGGTCCGACAGGTTGACCAGAGACTTTCTGGGAGTCGGCAGCATGGTGAGGAGCATGGGAAGCGACATGTCTCAGAGAGAACCTCACCGTGCCATGGACATGGCCTCCGAGATGAAGCCTGCGTCGTCAAATAAGCACTTTGCGGGAGGGAGTTTGCAATGAGTAGATCGTGGTCAGGATCCACAGGGGCCTTAAAGCTAGCGAAATCGGAGACAAGAAATTTAGAAGAAAGGTGGGAGTTGGTTCTGTACGTTACTCAACATGGGTGCAAGTGTGCAACTGGGTAGACTACTGGTGGACCGTTAATGTCCTCGTTAGGTTAAACTGATCAGATCAGTTGTAGGGTCGAATAGGTTGCCATGACTCTTCGATCTGATCTCGTTCCTTGCTTTCGTCTTTCTTCCCTCCTCTCTTCACAGGCATTCGGAACGAGTACTTAGCTCTCTTCCATTTTTCTGTACAACCGTATGACAAAGAGAGGAAAGTGAGAAAAAAAGAAGAAGAAAAAGAGACGTTCTAGGTTGCGTTGTTGCAAGAAACAAAGCACGATCGAGCCATCGTGCATGACCGTTCATGAACTCAGAATGCCCGCCTTCTTTGATCAGAATGTGATCGAGCACAGCTGCTTGCTCTGCATTAGATTAACGTCAGATTCAGGTTTACATGCCGGCTGAGTTCATGCATGGGTGCAGCTTTCTGAACGGATCAATAACGTGGTGAACAGAGTAATCTTATGTTTAATGCATACAGCTGTTCACTCTGGACATCTTCTTGGATGAGAAAAAAAATAATTGGAGGAATATTATGTGGTTTTCTTCTTATTCCACCACTAATAGGACTTGTTTCTATTTTATGATAAAATGAGAACAACGTTATGTCTTCCTAATTTTCTCTCAGGACTGCTACAATATTTATTCAACTGGAAAACAAGAACATGTAAGAACAAATTGTCTTATCTCAAGCCCTAAAATGGTCGGTCTCGACCCGGTCTTCCTAGTTCGAATAAAGGGATTCAAACACGTCAGTCTTGAGATGACCTCGAACTATAAGAACATGGAAATAAAGAACAAGTGCTCTTCTCGGTTTAGTCCTATCTCAATTTGTAAAGAAGTTGGCTCTAGAGATGTTTGGGACGTCCTCCGAAGGTCAAGTCAATAAAAATAAAATCTAAATAAAAAAATAATTAAATAAAGAGAGAGATAGAAGATAGGCGGAGTCTAGACTTCCTTTGAAATCTCTCTCGAGAGAATCCCATACTTCTAATATGAGATTACTCCCCTCACAAGGAGACCTTCAAACCGTTTGGAGTGCTGCTCTACTAACCCTTGGGGGGGTCTTGTTAGACCGAGCCTTCTTAAGGTGGCCCAGAGCCGCACTATCATATTCCATTCTCACTTCCTTTAATTGATCACCACCACCACGTGATGAGCTTAAACCAGTATATAGCATGAGAGTTAATGCGAGATACGAAAGGCAGACAGCTCTATCCATGCTGATGATTGTGGTCAATGTGGTGCATGTCCCACTAGCTAGCTCTTTTTCTTCTCTTCTGCCCCTCATGGAACAGTGTCAGACCTGGGCAGCTCTCTCCAGACTGACCTTATCAAAACTTGCACCTACCTGTATTCCCTCGAGTCTTCCCTCTTCTCCCCTCGCCGTCCGTTGACCTCGTTGACCCAACAAGTCCACCTTCTATCTTTCTCCTCTCTCTCCTCCAGTCCTCCCCCTTCTCTCCGTCCGGTCCTTTTCTTCTTCTGGTGACAGAACACATGCGCATCAGTTGTTTAAAGATCGATACATATATAGATGGAAAGATCACACTGACAGAAGTTTGGATCATCCCAAGGGGCCGGCCTGAAGCAGGGAGGTGCTGTCGTCGTAATCAGCATCAAATGCCATCATGATAAGTCTGATACATATATAGATAGCTGCAGTCTTTTCTTTCATACTGCAGAAAAGTGGGGGGGGGGGGGGGGAAGCACCTCGCTTTGCTAATCTCCACACACAATCATTGTGCTATGGATGAAGTCTATCTCCGTATTATAGATTGCCCCTATCCATCAACACCCCCCCCCCCCCCACCCCCACCCCCACCCCCACCATTTGTTTCTTTGTTTTATCACTTGTGGTTGGCAGGTTTTGGCCAAGGAGGGGAGGAGAAAAGTGAAGCAGCTTTCTTTCTACCCCTGTGCCTGTCAAGTCACGAGAAGAACAGTAGTATCTAGGCTAGGCTCTTTTTCACATGGTGGCATGGGGAGGCTAGTTAGGGACTGTAGGGCTAATTCCCATAGAAAGTTAAAAGGGTTGGAAATTGGGTCATCTCGGTTACCTAGTTCTTTTATTTTATTCTTTCAACATATATTTGTGTAAGATTAGTCTTATAATAATAACCATGATATAGATTGTGAGAAAAAAATTTATATTTCTCTACTTTGTCCTCAGCATAGATGAATGGATTTCCCTCGTAGAGATATCTTTTCAAGTGAAAATCGTGTATGCATATATTCTAGATTTACATTTTCATGTACAGTCTTCTTCGGAAAAATTAATTGTCACATTAATTTGTCACTATCAATACTTTCCATTAACAAATCAATGAAAAAGAAAATGAAATATTTCATAAATATTTTGATGGAAGTTTACAGCAGGCCAGAGCCGTCTCATGATGATTTTTTCATGTAAGAAGAATATAGATACAAATGCGTATCTAGGACAGAACTTTTTTATAACTTTTGTTTTACTTTATGAGAGGCATTTATCCAAAATGCCCTAATGGATTTCTTGACGTTTGGGTTTTTAGCATAATGCAAATACTAGTGATCATTCCAACTGCTACTGCATGGTCGTGGCCGGACACTTCAGTAGACATGTAATATATACATGATGCTACAAGAAATGTAAGATATGCAGACGGTTATAAATCGTAGCATCTACAAAAATTCACATTTGTAGACGGTTAGATATAACTGTCTACATACGTTAGATATGTAGATGACTTAGTGTAGCCGTCTACATATCCAACATATGTAGACGACTATATGAATGATCGTCTACATAACTTATGTAGACGGCTTAGTATAACCGTCTACGCATGTTAGATATATAAACGACTTTTTGTAGCCGTTTACATATCCAACATATGTAGACGGCTATGAATAGCCGTGTACATAACTTATGTAGACAATCATTAATAGCCGTCTACATATGTTGGATATGTAGACGGCTTTTATTATAAATAGACGGCTATATGAAGACATCTGCATAAGTTATGTAGACGGTTATTATAGCCGTCTACATATATAGATTTGTAGACGGCTACAAAAATATGTCTGTATATCTAACATAAGTAGCGCCGTCTACATACATTTATATATGGATGTAAATATTTCTATATAATACTCATCAAATTTAAAATAAACATTCAAAACTTTAATAAGATTTAAATTTTAAATATTAAAAATAATTGTAAAATAAAAATGATTAATAAGAACAATTATTTAATATGTACATTATAATAAACATATTATTTTCATGAGTACACATATAGCTGATCACCCATTAATCTAACACAGGAGACACTGTTGTCCATGAACACAAACATGTGTTTTACTCTGTAAGAAGGATTCCTGATCCTTCTTCGGATCCCCATCTTGCCGAATTTCTTCTTGTTCACATGTTCATATATACATCAATATTTTGGGGGTGTAGTACTTAACAAGTATTCTTGTCTTAAGCATTAATTTCGGATGTACCGTACTGTTTTGTGTTCTTTTAAGTTGTTCTCACATCACGCACACACCCCTCTTGCATGTCACACATGTTTATTGGACATCGCACAATTCAGGGACGGATGTAAAAATTTCACCCAGTATGATCATTCTACTAATCTAATGGGGTCACTCCCTTTATAAAATTTCTAACCAAATCAATTTAATAAAGTTTTTCACTCATCAATAAAATTTTAAAAATTTAGTGGGATTAGGACTCTACTGGTTGTATGTTAGATCCGCCTATGCATGTCCCTGCATGACACAACTGTGGACAATCAATACGTGCCACGCAAGCGCTACATGAGAGCATGGACAGATGTAGGTATACCTAGTGGGGTCACTTGACCCCACTGGAAAATTTTATTTTCTTAAACGGCCGTCTAAAACAGTTATTTTGGGTGATGTCTGTATAAGGGTGACCCCACTCAATGATCCGGTGGTGACCCGATCCGAGACCCCCCGCCCCCCACTCTACTCTCCCTGCTCCCTTATTTTTACAACAATTTTTTTTTACCCTAGCTAACCTCACCCACACCCAGTGCCGCAGCGCGGCTTTCGCCCCTCCCAACTTGTAAGGCCCTCTAATTTCTGTCGTATTATTTGTACCTATGTGTGAATATTTGTGCTTGTGTATGTATGTACATAATTACGTACGTATTAATTAGTATAAGTACGTATGCATGTGTTTATATTAAGCATAAATAATGTATATATTGCATGATGATAGTGTGGATTTAATACCATATACATATTGCATGTATATACGCTTGATATGCATGGTTTTCTGCATAATTAGGGTTCTGGCCGAAGGCCACCTTGGCATCAAGCCCAGGCCGTGTATCTGGTGTCAGCGTCCAGACCTGGACGCCAACACTAACTCCGGCGTCCAACGATCTGGACGCCAACTTCTCTGACCTGCATGCATTGCAGAGCCAGAAAATCCGGGAGCAAGGCATGGCCTCCATTGGGGGGATGTCCCCCAACGGCTCTAAGGCTGTCTAATCGGTATGGTGAGTGGGTGAGGGGCTCTCATTAGGTCTGAACTCGGATTTGGCCTCTCCCACTTCTCATTTCACATTGCAAGAGGAGAAATAGAGGAGAGAAAAACCCTAGGTGAGCTGTGAGAAAAACCCCATTTTAGAACCCCCAAATCCGACTCCTTGGAGCTTGGTTTGGAGATCTACTGCGACAAGGAGGAAGCTGGAGCAAAGGAGAAGGCATCCACATCATCCCCTCGGCGTGGAGATCACCCAGGAGCCGAAGGAAGGCGATCTAGAGGGAGGTTCTGCAACTTCTTGGGACTGCCCAAGGAGGTCTTCACCAAGCATTTAAATCCCTTAGAAGAATTTTTGAAAGGCAAGTGACTATCTATGGTGTCCCCGTATGAGTCTAGGTGGTTTTTGTGATTTTTAAGGATTTTCCTCGAGTCCTAGACCCTCCAATTCACCCAAGTTTTAGAGCTTGGGTCTGTGTTTTCTGCACAGACCTGTTTAGACGGCAAGGTCCCTGGACGTCCAGTTTATGCTTGGCGTCCATCGACCATGCCGCTGACCTTGAGTCAGCGGCCAGAGACTGCCGCCTAGTTCTTCTGGACAGAACAGTGAGCTGTTCTGTCCCACTTATGCAGTAATTTCGGTATGTTTATGCGATGAGGATATATGGTAAAGCTTATACTCTATGTATATGGTTAGTTGTGGTGTGTGAATAATGTGGGATGTGAATGGTGAATGTAGGATAATGATATTTTGTAAACTTGTGAGCATGACTTGTAGGCAATTTTGCAAAATCCATGATTCATGATTTAGATTAGTGTGAATGCCTTAGTTTCGGTTTGATCATGAAGAATAGTGGGTCAGCATATGTGTTTGCAAGCTTTAGTAATTATCCATGCTTGTGAAATTTGTAAATAAGCTCGGTTCGGTAAAATGAAAACATGCGAAAATGGTTTGTGATAATTGATTGATAGATGTATGAATTAGGGTAATGTGGTATTCTAAAATCATATATGTATTAGTAGTCTCTGTATAAAACAGCAAGTGGCTAAATTACAAGATGTGTTAGACCCATGTTAACTTAAGTTGTTAATAGCATGCTAATTAGGCGTTTTATTTTCTGTAAATTCTATATAGCTCAGAAAAATCTAAAAATTTGGGAGTATGATTATGAACCGAAAACAGCATGTGGTAAAAATTTCAGGTCATTTGGACCCGTAAATAAAGAATTATGTGTTTTCATGAGAAACGTGAATAATTCGTACATACGATCGAAATGTGATTAGATTTTGTTTAAACCCAGCATGATTAGTGTGTCTACTGTGTGTTAAACCTTGAAAACTCTGTAGTACCATGTTAGGAAAAACAGAGGTGTTCATGTGAGTAAGAAAGTGTGAATGTGATGAAAAGTGTAAAGTGTAAGAACCATGTGTAAAACGGTAAATGTGTAAAAGTGAAATTGTGCCAATGTGATACTGCTTCCGAGAAGGCAGTGGAGCCGTATCAGGGAAAAGTCCCCCTGAGAAAGTTCATTGTGTTAAGTGACCCTAAGGGCATTAGGGGGAAATCCTGGAGGTGGACAAGTACCACTAGTTAGGGTGGAGACTTGTTCTCCCGGTCTGCGCAGTCCAAGAGTTGCCATTGTATTGCCTAGATGGCGTCTATGTGATGTGATGTGTTTGTGTCCTTCTTTGGTGGTTTGGACTATGTGTCACGACACCTAAATATGTGTAAAGTGTAATGTGAAATGTGTATGTGACCATGTGTAAATGTGTAAGTGACATGTGAATGCGTATGTGTAAAGTGTAACCATGTGAAAAGAGGAAATTTGTGTAAAAGAAAATGTGAAATTCTCGATGTGTAAATGTGTTATTGAAACCATGTGAATTCAGAAAATGCATGTTATTATTCTCATGTTATGTGTACAAAGTGTTTAGAATCCATGGTAGGGACAACAAATGAATATGTGTGCAAAATGGCATGATGGATTGTTCATACGTGAGGTTTTAAGCAACGTTGTAGCTCTCATGTGTAGATTCATAGTCATTGAACCATGTGAAATCAGCAACCTAAAGCATGTGAAAAAGTTATGTATGCACTTAAGAATATGTGGAATCTATGCAAATTGTGTTCCCCTTTCATGCATGTAAATTGTCCATGTTGATAGCTTCATGTTTGATTCTGTAAAAGATTAAAGTTCATGAGTAAATTGAATAGAGACCATGTGATAGGTGGATTTTATTTTAAAAATCTGAAAGCATGAGTTATGTATAAAATTGTAGAACTTTCATGATAGGTTGAGAACTCGAATTGACTAGCATGCTATGTGATGCTAATTGTAATGTGCATGTAGAAACCACTAGGATTTGTACGTGTATATCATGAATAGTGTTGCTTGCTGAGTCCCTGGACTCACTCCTTGCTTCGGCGTACAGGTATAGTTGGTGACACAGTACCCTTGGAGGAGGCAGTAGAGACGGACTCCGAGCGTGGAGACTAGCTATTTTTTGGAGTTCCTTGTGATTGTGTACTTCCTAGTATGTACTTGGAACATTGTATTAGAATTATCATGAGAAAAAAAAAAGTATTATGTGGACATTATGTATTTCCATTTCAGTAATTTAATTTATGTGAACTTTGGTTCCCTTTTGCAAATTGTAAACTGCATGTATGTTTAATGTGGATGATGAATGAATGGAGATAGTTCTCTTTTACTTCCGCTACTCTGTTGTATATTCGCGTGTATCTCAGCTGTTTGTATCGTTGGGTAAATGTCCCACTGTGGCAGCACTTGTTATATCGACGTGGATTGGTATAACCGTACCGGTATAATGAGGGCCGTCACACAACTGCTCCGCTCCTCTCGTCGGAAACCTTCGTCACCGCCCTTAGTGTCGCCGACACCGGCTTGTCGCGGACCTCGCTCATTCTAGTCGGCAGTCGCCCTCCACCTCCACCCTTGCCGTCGCGTCGCGGCGGACCTTCGCCGTTGCGGACCTCCGACCTTCACCGCACTCGCCGTCGGCTTCGCAGACCTTCGTCGACCCCGCCGGCTCACCCTCTGCGGCTCTGCCTTCGCCATAATATTGGGCCTTCATATTTCTTTTTATTAAATATATATTAAAATTATATTTTATATTATATATAATATAAAATTATATAAATATTAAAAGTAGTACGAGTGACCCCACAAAATAAAATTTCTACGTCCGTCCCTGCATGCATAAGAGGGACATATCCCATTCTCTTGCAATAAATGTTTTTCAATACAAATGGGAAATGCGATTTGGTCAGACTGGCATATTTGTCCAAGAGAAATACTTACTACGCTTTTAAAAGTACAATAAATATAATTCCATGGTTACCATCGGATGGTGTGTATCAATACTGCATGACAATAAGAAGTTACGAGAAATGTATTTTTTTGCACTTTTGAAAGTGTAATATGTGGTTTAGGATAATTTGCAAATTTGTCATGTAAATAGTCATACTTGTGATTGGTCTACTTGGCATTAAAAAATGACGTCTTAACTGACTAATTTGATGTTGTTAGTCAAATCAACCATCTTTTCACACACAACTACTGACTTTGCGCCAGAAGACCGGTTATTCCAGAGACTATTAAAGGCCCAGCCCGTTTAGTCCGAATTCCGTCCCTGGCGGGCTCGTAGTGGGCCCACACGACGTACTACGACCTCGTGGGCCCAAGCCCAAACAAAGGAGCCGAACAGCCCAAAAAGTTGACCCCCCCCCCTCAATTAAGTTCTCTAATGCAAACCCAAATCACCAGATGCCCTGTTAAGACAGGACAGAGTTGATTAATTAATGAGAAGAGCCAACGTTCAGGATTAGGGCTGCCATGAATATCCACTTTTCGATTTTTCGATCTCTTTTCGATTTTTTTTTAGTGGATGCGGAAACAATAATTTTCACATCTATTTTTTCTTTTTTTTTTGTTTTCAATAATATATAATTTATTTTATTTACAAAATATGTACTCTTAAAATCTTATTCTTTATATTGAAAAATTGTGGACTAAGATTTTGACTTCTCCTTAATTTGTAAATAGAATTTAATTACATTGTCTCTCTCCTAATATTTATTATGTCTCTTATTGTCAAAGATATGTCTTTTCTCACTACTCCTAATGCTACACACATCCACTATTTGATCATAGCAAATGTTTCCAATTTCTTTCCGTTTCTAATTTTCTTGTAGGAAATGGATGCAAAAAATGTCATTTTCATTTCCGACTCCGATCCGTTGGCAACCCTATTCAGAATCTAGTGGGCAGCTCTTTAGAGTTTACGTTGGATCTGGGCCGACTCCATACTGGGCCAGGTTATTGGCTCTTAATGGGCCTTTTTCGAGCAGCTGAAAATTGAATAAAGAGTTTAACTTGGTGCACTGCAGGTAGTTCACTAAGATATATATATATATATATATATATATATATATATATATATATATATATGACAGGGTGGTGCGGGGCCCGTTGGGGCGGCCAATTGGAGGGCGCACAAAAAAAAAGGGACGCGTACCCCGCCTCCGTTATGCAAGCCTTCGGTGCCCGCGTATCATGCAGACGGCGGGGGTGCGTCCGTCCTATTATTATTATTATTATTATTATTATTATTATTATTATTATTATTATTATTTTGTGCGCCCTTTGATGGGAATCAGAGGGCGCAAAGGTGGGGTGCGATGGGGCTGCACCAACGAGCCCCCGTTATATATATATATATATATATTATATATATATATATATATATATATAATTATCGAAGGGGTGCGATAATCGATAAGCAACTATTTAAAAGAAATAAGAAAAATGTGTGAAGGAAAATGAGAGGGAGAGGAGGAAGAAGAGCCCCAAAAGGGGTGACTCCCTGGCTGAGGATGTGTTCTTCAAGTCGTGCAACAACCCTTCCTGATGTAGGAGATCACCTCTGGCCGCCAAGCTCTAGATATGGAAGAAGATGATGTGACTTGATGAGGAAAATGAGAGGAAATGGGTGAAAATGAGAGGGTTGAGAGCTAAGGGGATGTTCTATAGTGAATTGGGCAACACTTTGTGGCAGTCTTACCTCGTTCAGAAGGGAACGTGTTACTTTTTATAAAGAGGAGAGAGTGTATCTCGTCCATAAGTGATAATGACCCATGAAAATGAAGAAAAGTCAGATAAATCTGCATGGGAAGAGTCCTAGGAGATGGAGATAAAGCCAAAAAGGATAGAAGAGAGGTGGTTGCGGAGCCAGCCCATGTAGAACCATGTCGCGACGGATCGTGGGGGGCGACATGGGTTGTCGCGATAGCCAAGGTGGTCGCGACTCTGAGGGCACATGAACAGATATGCATGGACTGTCGCGACGACATGATTTGGCGCGACAAGGATACTAACGAGATGCTATGACCTGTCGCGTTAAGGATAATCGATCATTTAAGGATCATAATAAATCATTTAATACTAACGCGTCGTCCATGGCCGTCGCGTTAAGGATTGAGGGCTGAAACCCTAAACCAAGGACTCTGAAGTGATATATGGACGAGATAAGCTGGGAATTGGGCTTAATGGGTTCAAGAAAAGGCTAAAAAAATGGTCTAAAAAATGAGTGACCAACTTTGGGCACACTAAGAGAGCAAAAAATATGGTTCGACTCATGGACCAGAATTGGGTGTCTACAGATTGCCCCTCCTTGGCTCCCACTTTGCAAAGGAATGAAGCAGAAGTGTAGCGGAGGTGCCATGGAATGACGGTGAAGCGGAAGTGACGTAGAGTGAATTGAAAAAATGGGAGCCAAGGTAAAGAGACATCCGATCTAACCAACGAGCAATAAGAATCTTCTTGAAAGCCCCGAGTTAGCTACTCGAGCAGGATGCAAGGAAAACACAAGTTTAGACGAGAAGGAGAAGATAAAAGGACGATCAACTCCTTAATTGAGAGGTACCCCAGTCGATTGGCCTTCATGTTTCGCCTTGGAGGGACATGTGCGTCCCAGGCAGGTAACAATAACTCAAAACCTGGGAGCGGTTAGTAACCAAAACAGATCAAAAGGAATTTGGATGAAAAATTGGATAGAGAATCCAGATAGGAAAATACTTGACAAACTGGCAAGAGCAACTCATTCGAGGCAAACGATCTGATTCACAGTGGAATGGAATTTTTTGTTTCGTATTCGATCGCATCGGGAGCTTGCGATTGTGCTCTGGGAGAGGAATTTGGGTGCCACAACAGAAATCTCCGAATTTGACCATGTCGAAGTGTTGATTCCGAATTGGGGCCTCACGGGTGGTTTCGATAATCGGTGTATTAGCACACATGCTCTGCGGTGGAATTTCGGCCTCAGAACAGAATTTTGAGAAACCAACGTCTTGTCGACAGTCTCAGAGTGTCAATTCTGAATTGTGGTCACATAAACGATTCTGATACCCAAGCGGAAAGTTATGCCCAATTCATTCCCTGAAGGGGGGAGAATAATCCGGAAGGGGTGAATATATCGGCGATGTTCGTGCACCCATATTTATGACCTAGGGAGGAGTTCTCGCGCCGAGATGACCACAACTTCTGGTCATCGTGATAGGCTGACTCTGTGTTGCGGACCCACAAATGATTTGCGTAATCGAGGGAAACGTTACAACTAGAAATCCTTAGAAACGAGGAGATCATCAGCTAGAATAGCAATTTTGGAGTGGAAAATGAAGGATTTTCGACTCGAAAATGATGTCTTATCACCATAGGCAATCAGAACCGGCATTCTAAGATGGTCGACAAGACGCCGGTTTCGCGGAATTCCGTTCTGAGGCCAAAATTCCACCCTGGAGCGTGTGCACTAGTACACCGATCGCGCACCCCTTCGGTAAGACGCTTATATTTCTTCACCTGGCGATTGGAACTGCCAGCGAGTCCCTAATTCAGAATCGACAATTCGACCATGTCGGCACAAGGTCGAATTCGGAGATTTCCGATCCGACACCCAAATTTGCCTCCGGGAGTGTGGTCGCAGGCTCCCGATGCGATCGCATACGGACACCCCTTCGCTCAAATGGGCATAACTTTCCGCTCTGTTATCGGAATCGCTTATAAGACCCCGAATCAGAATCGACACTCAGAGGCGCTCGTCGCCTGTTATTTCCTTTTGGCAATAAGACGTCATTTTCGACTTGAAAAACCTCCATTTCGGGCTCCAAAATTACGATTCTAGCCGACGATCTCGCCGTTTCCAAGTTTTTCTTGCAGTAACGTCTCCCTCGATGATGCGAATCACTAGTGGGGCCATAACAAGGAGTCGGCCTATGGTGACGATCGGAAGTTGTGTTCAACTCGGCAGGAGAACTCCTCCCCAAGTCGTAAATATGGGCGCACAAACATCGCCGATATAGTCACCCCTTCCGTATTATTCTCACCCCTTCAGTGAAAGAACCGGGCATAACTTTTCGCTTGGGTATCGGGATCGCTTATGTAACCATAATTCGGAATCGACATTCCGAGACGGTCGACAAGACGCCGACTTCACAGAATTCCATTTCGAGGCCGAAATTCCACGCCGGAGAGTGTACTAGTACACCGATTGCGCAGCCCTTCGGTAAGACGCGGATATTTCGTCGCCTAGTGATCGGAACCGTCCGTGAGGCCCCAATTCAGAATCGGCACTTCGACCCTCTCGGCACATGGTCAGATTCGGAGATTTCCGGTCCGGCGTCCAAATTCGCCTCCGGGAGCGTGGTCGCAAGCTCCCGAAGCGATCGCATACGGACACCCCTTCACTCAAACGGGCATAACTTTCCGCTCGGTTATCGGAATTGCTTATAAGACCTCAATTTGGAATCGACACTCAGAGGCGCTCGTCGTTCATTATTTCCTTTCAGTGATAATATGTCGTTTCTGACTCGAAAAACCTCCATTTCGGACCCCAAAATTGCGATTCCAACCGACAATCTTGCCATTTCCAAGTTTTTCTTGCAGTAACAACTCCCTCGATGACGCAAATCACTGGTAGGGCCACAACACGAAGTCGGCCTATGGTGACGATCGGAAGTTGTGTTCAACTCAGCGCGAGAGAACTCCTCCCCAAATCGTAAATATGGGCGCACAAAAATCACCGATATAGTCACCCCTTTCATATTATTCTCACCCCTTCAGTGAAAGAACCGTACATAACATTCCTCCCGAGTATCGAAATCGCTTATGTGACCACAATTCGGAATCAGCATTACAAAACGGTCGACAAGATGTCGGTTTCACGGAATTCCATTCCGAGGCTGAAATTCAACCCTAGAGTGTGTGCACTAGTACACGATCGCGCACCCCTTCAGTAAGATGAGGATATTTCTTTGCCTGGCGATCGAAACCACCCGCGAGGCCCCAATTCGGAATCGACACTTCGACGGAATCGGCACAGGTCGGATTCGAAGATTTCCGATTCAACGCCTAAATTTGCCTCCCGGAGCGTGGTCGCAGGCTCCCGAAGAGATCGCATACAGACACCCCTTCACTCAAACTGGCATAACAATCCGCTCGGTTATCGGAATCGCTTATAAGACCCCAATTCGGAATCGGCACTCAGAGACACGCATTGGGCATTATCACCTTTTGGCGATAAGATGTCATTTCTGACTTGAAAAACCTCCATTTCGGGCTCTAAAATTGCAATTCTAGCCGACGATCTCACCGTTTCCAGGTTTTTCTTGCAGTAACATCTCCCTTGATGATGCAAATCACTAGTGGGGCGACAACAAGGAGTCGGCCTATGGAAACGATCGGATGTTGCGTTCAATTCGGCGCGAGAACTCCTCCCCAGGTTGTAAATATGGGCGCACAAATATCGCCGATTTAGTCACCCTTACGTATTATTCTCACACCTTCAGTGAAAGAACCGGGCATAACTTTCCGCTGGTTATCGGAATCGCTTATGTGACAACAATTCAGAATCGACATTCAAATACGGTCGAAAAGATGCCGGTTTCGTAGAATTCCATTCTAAGGCCGAAATTCCACCCCGGAGCGTGTGTACTAGTACACCGATCGGGCACCCCTTCGATAAGATGCGGATATTTTTTCACCTGGTGATCGGAACTGCCCGCGAGGCCCCAATTCAGAATCGGCAGTTCGACGGAATCAACACAAGGTCGAATTCAGAGATTTCCAGCCCGACACCCAAATTTGCCTCCGGGAGCGTGGTCTGTAACGTCGCGCATTTTTCGGATCCCTGTGGATCTAGTTTTAGAGGGTTTGGTGGCCAATGTGTGGCCCATTAGTACGTGTTTCAGCTGTTCGCGCGAGTTGTGAGGCTTGGTGGGCCGGCTGTTGGGCCCAAAGTGCTCACAGGTCTTGCGGCTGTGAACGCGACGGAGGCTTGCGTCACGATTTGAATGCGTCAGTCCTTGGGGTCGCGTTCTTGTTACCGCTGTTTGGTGGACGTCGTCTGCATGCGCGCCAAGTGTTGTGCGCTGGGTGGCCTGCTGACATCGGCCTTGGGAAGGCGACAGTCACCTCGGTCGCGATCAGGTCGCGACGAGGGTGCACGTCGCGATCCCAACAGCTGTGCTATTTTTAAGAACCCCAATCGAACAGAGCAGAGGAAGCTCTGCACGGCCAGGGGGGGGGGGGAACTGCTGCAGGGTTTCTTGGCGATTCGAGGTTCTGGAGGTGCGTGGGGCGTGTTCTCACCGCGAGGACGTCGCATAGAGCAGGGGAAACGCCGAGGGATCTCCGGTCTTGCGTTCTTCGCGAAGGTAGAGTGTTTCTACCTCGTTTGATTGTGTGAATTGCTCGTGGTGTGAATCTGAATCGTTTAAAGCTTAAAGAACAGTAGATACCATGATAGGGTATCCATTAAAGTATGTAAAACGTGAATTAAGCATGGTTTGAATGGTCTGGAATGGTAATCTGTGAAGTCCCTTCTGGATTAGGGTTTTCTCCTGCAAATGCGACAGTTTAGGTCGCGATCTGATGGCGTTCCAGGTTCCTGACGCGACCTGGTTACGATAAGTGAACCCGTTGCGTTAGAGTTTCCTATTGCAGTCTGTCGGGGTGGCTTGATCTTATTTCCGGTCCGGCGCCCAAATTCCTCTCCGGGAGCGCGGGTCGCAGGATGCCGATGCGATCGCATACGGACACCGCTTCGCTCAAATGGGCATAACTTTTCGCTCGATTATCGGAATCGCTTATAAGATACCAATTCGGAATCGGCACTCAGAGGCACTCGACGCCCCTTATTGCTTGTGGCCATAAGGCGTCGTTTCTGGGTCGAAAATCCTTCGTTTCGCACTCCGAAATTGCGATTCTAGCCGACGATCTCCCCTATTCCATGGTTTTTTGACAGTAGCGACTCCCTCGATTACGCGAATCGATGGCGGAGCACACACGCGGAACCGCCCAGTCACAGCGTTCGGAAGTCGTGTTCAAGTCGACGCGAGATCTCCTCCCCAGGTCGTGGATATGGGTGCCCGAACATCGCCGATATAGTCACGCCCTACGGTTTATTCCCACCCATTCAGCGAAAGAATTGGGCATAACTTTTTCGCACGGGCATCGGAATCGCTTATGTGACCACATTCGGAATCGGCACTCCGAGACGGTCGACAAGGCGCTGGTTTCACGGAATTCCGTTCAGGGGCCAAAATTCACCCCGGAGCGTGTGTACTAGTACAACGACTGCCGTACCCTCCGGTCGACGCGGATATTTATTCGCCCGGGGCTCGGAACCGCCGTGAGTCCCCAATTTAGAATCGGCACTTCGACCTGGTCAGTAAATGGTCGCATTCGGAGATTTCCGGTCCAGCGCCCAAATTCCTCTCCGGAGCGCGGTCGCAGGCTGCCGATGAGATCGCATACGGACACAGCTTCGCTCAAACGGGCATAACTTTTCGCTCGGTTATCGGAATCGCTTATAAGACCCCAATTCGGAATCGGCACTTAGAGGCGCTTGACGCCCCTTATTGCCCATGGCCATAAGGCATCGTTTCGAGGTCGAAAATTTTTAATTTTGCACTCCGAAATTGCGATTCTAGCAGACGATCTCCCCTATTCCATGGTTTTTTGACAGTAGCGACTCCCTCAATTACGCGAATCGATGGCGGAGCCCACATGCGGAGCCGCCCAGTCACAGCGATCGGAAGTCGTGTTTAACTCGACGCGAGATCTCCTCCCCAGGTCGTGGATATGGGTGCCCGAACATCGCCGATATAGTCACCCCCTCCGGTTTATTCCCACCCATTCAGCGAAAGAATTGGGCATAACTTTTTCGCACGGCATCGGAATCGCTTATGTGACCACAATTCGGAATCGGCACTCCGAGACGGTCGACAAGGCGCTGGTTTCACAGAATTCCGTTCCGAGGCCAAAATTCACCCCGGAGCGTGTGTACTAGTACAACGACTGCCGTACCCTCCGGTCGGACGCAGATATTTATTCGCTCGGAGGTCGGAACCGCCCGCGAGGCCCCAATTCAGAATCGACACTTCGACCCGGTCGGTAAATGGTGGCATTCGGAGATTTCCGGTCCGGCGGCGAAATTCCTCTCCGGGAGCGCGGTCGCAGGCTGCCGATGCGATCGCATACAGACACCGCTTCGCTCAAATGGGCATAACTTTTGGCTCGGTTATCGGAATCGCTTATAAGACCCCAATTCGGAATCGGCACTCAGAGGCTCTCGACGCCCCTTATTGCCTCAGGCTATAAGGCGTCGTTTCGGGGTCGAAAATCCTTGGTTTCGCTCTCCAAAATTGCGATTCTAGGCGACGATCTCCCCTATTCCATGGTTTTGACAGTAGCGACTCCCTCGATTATGCGAATCGATGGCGGAGACCACACGCGGAGCCGCCCAGTCCTAGCGAATGGAGTCGTGTTCAACTCGACGCGAGATCTCCTCCCCAGGTCGTGGATATGGGTGCCCGAACATCGTTGATATAGTCACCCCCTCCGGTTTATTCCCACCCATTCAGCGAAAGAATTGGGCATAACTTTTTCGCACGGGCATCGGAATCGCATATGTGACCACAATTCGGAATCGGCACACCGAGACGGTCGACAAGGCGCTGGTTTCACGGAATTTCGTTCCGCGGCCAAAATTCACCCCGGAGCGTGTGTACTAGTACAATGACTACCGTACCCTCTGGTCGGACGCGGATATTTATTCGCCCGGGGGTCGGAACCGCCCGCGAGGCCTCAATTCAGAATCGACACTTCGACCCGATCGGTAAATGGTCACATTCGGAGATTTCCGGTCCGGCGCCCAAATCCTCTCCGGGAGCGCGGTCGCAGGCTGCCGATGCGATCGCATACGGACACCGCTTCGCTCAAACGGACATAACTTTCACTCGGTTGTCGGAATCACATATAAGACCCCAATTCGGAATCGGCACTCAGAGGCGCTCGACGCCCCTTTATTGTCTCAGGCCATAAGGCGCCTTTTTGGGGTCGAAAATCCTTTGTTTCGCACTCCAAAATTACGATTCTAGCCGACGATCTCCCATATTCCATGGTTTTTTGACAATAGCGACTCCCTCGATTACGCGAATCGATGGAAGAGGCCACACGCGGAGCCGCCCAGTCACAGCGATCGGAAGTCGTGTTCAACTCGACGCGAGATCTCCTCCCCAGGTCGTGGATATGGGTGCCCGAACATCGCCGATATAGTCCCACCCTTGGTTTATTCCCACCCATTCAGCGAAAGAATTGGGCATAACTTTTTCACACGGGCATCAGAATCGCTTTTGTGACCACAATTCGGAATCGGCACTCCAAGACGGTCGACAAGGCGCTAGTTTCACGGAATTCCGTTCCGGGGCCAAAATTCACCCCGGAGCGTGTGTACTAGTACAACGACTGCCGTACCCTCCGGTCGGACGCGGATATTTATTCGCCCGGGGGTCAAAACCGCCCGCGATGCCCCAATTCAGAATCGGCACTTCGACCCGGTCGGTAAATGGTTGCATTCGGAGATTTCCGGTCTGGCGCCCAAATTCCTCTCCGGGAGCGCGGTCGCAGGCTACCAATGCGATTGCATACGGACACCGCTTCGCTCAAACGGGCATAACGTTTCGCTCGGTTATCGGAATCGCTTATAAGACCCCAATTCGGAATCGGCACTCAGAGGTGCTCGATGCACCTTATTGCCTATGCCCATAAGGCGTCATTCGGGGTCAAAAATCCTTCGTTTCGCACTCCGAAATTGCGATTCTAGCTTATGATCTACCCTATTCCTTGGGTTTTTGACAGTAGCGACTCCCTCGATTACGCGAATCGATGGCGGAGCCCACACGCGGAGCCGCCTAGTCACAGCGATCGGAAGTCGTGTTCAACTCGACGCGAGATCTCCTCCCCAGGTCGTAGATATGGGTGCCCGAACATCGCCGATATAGTCACACCCTCCGGTTTATTCCCACCCATTCAGCGAAAGAATTGGGCATAACTTTTTCGCACGGGCATCGGAATCGCTTATGTGACCACAATTCGGAATCGGCACTCCGAGACGGTCGACAAGGCGCTAGTTTCACAGAATTCCGTTCCGGGACCAAAATTCACCCCGGAGCGAGTGTACTAGTACAACGACTGCCGTACCCTCCGGTCGGATGCGGATATTTATTCGCCCGGGGGTCAAACCTCCGCGAGGCCCCAATTCAGAATCGGCACTTCCACACGGTCGGTAAATGGTCGCATTCGGAGATTTCCGGTACGTCGCCCAAATTCCTCTCCGGGAGTGCGGTCGCAGGCTGCCGATGCGATCGCATACGGACATCGCTTCGCTCAAACGGGCATAACTTTTCGCTCGGTTATAGGAATCGCATATAAGACCCCAATTCGGAATCGGCACTCAGAGGCGCTCGATGCCCCTTTATTTCCTTAGGCCATAAAGCGTCGTTTCGGGGTCGAAAATACTTTGTTTCGCTCTCCAAAATTGCGATTCTAGCTGACGATCTCCCCCTTCCATGGTTTTTTGACAGTAGCGACTCCCTCGATTACGTGAATCGATGGCGGAGCCCACACGCGGAGCCGCCCAGTCACAGCGATCGGAAGTCGTGTTCAACTAGACCGAGATCTCCTCCCCAGGTCGTGGATATGGTGCCCGAACATCGCCGATATAGTCACACCATCTGGTTTATTCCCACCCGTTCATCGAAAGAATTGGGCATACTTTCCGCACGGGCATCGGAATCACTTATGTGTCCACAATTCGGAATCGGCACTCCGAGACGGTCGACAGGCGTTGGTTTCACGGAATTCCGTTCCACGGCCAAAATTCACCCCGGAGCGTGTGTACTAGTACAACGACTGCCGTACCCTCCATCGGACGCGGATATTTATTCGCCCGGGGGTCAAACCCCCTCGAGGCCCCAATTCAGAATCGGCACTTCGACCCGGTCGGTAAATAGTTGCATTCGGAGATTTCTGGTCCGGCGACCAAATTCCTCTCTGGGAGCGCGATCGCAGGCTGCAGATGCGATCGCATAGCGGACAACCGCTTCGCTTCAAACGGGCATAACTTTTCGCTCGTTATCGGAATCGCTTATAAGACCCCATTCGGAATCGGCACTCAGAGGCGCCTCAATGCCCCTTATTTCCTCAGGCCAATAAGGCGTCGTTTCGGGGTCGAAAATCCTTGGTTTCGCACTCCGAAATTGCGATTCTAGCCGACGATCTCCCCTATTCCATGGTTTTTTGACAGTAGCGACTCCCTCGATTACGCGAACTCGATGGCGAAGCCCAGACGCGGAGCTGCCCAGTCACAGCTACCAGAAGTCTTGTTCAACTTGACGCGAGATCTCCTCCCCAAGTCGTGCATAGGGTGCCCGAACATCGCCGATATAGTCACACCCTTCGGTTTATTCCCACCCATTCAAACAGCGAAAGAATTGGGCATAACTTTTTCGCACGGGCATCGAATCGCTTATGTGACCACAATTCGGAATCGGCACTCCGAGACGGTCGACAAGGCGCTGGTTTCACGGAATTCGGTTCCAGGTCCAAAATTCAACCCCGAGCGTGTGTACTAGTACAACGACTGCCGTACCCTCCGGTCGGACGCGGATATTTATTCGCCCGGGAGTCAAAACTGCCCGCGAGCCCCAATTCAGAATCGGAACTTCGACCCGGTCGGTAAATGGTTGCATTCGGAGATATCCGGTCCGGCGACCAAATTCCTCTCTGGGAGCGCGGTCGCAGGCTGCAGCATGCGATCGCATACGGACACCGCTTCGCTCAAACGGCATAACTTTTCGCTCGGTTATCGGAATCGCTTAAAGACCCCAATTCGAATCGGCACTCAGAGGCGCTCAATGCCCCTTTATTTCCTCAGGCCATAAGGCGTCGTTTCGGGGTCGAAAATCCTTGGTTTCGCACTCCGAAATTGCGATTCTAGCCGACGATCTCCCCTATTCCATGGTTTTTTGACAGTAGCGACTCCCTCGATTACGCGAATCGATGGCGAAGCCCAGACGCGGAGCTGCCCAGTCACAGCTACCAAAGTCGTTTTCAACTTGACGCGAGATCTCCTCCCCAAGTCGTGCATATGGGTGCCCGAACATCGCCGATATAGTCACACCCTCGGTTTATTCCCACCCATTCAGCGAAAGAATTGGGCATAACTTTTTCGCACGGGCATCGGAATCGCTTATGTGACCACAATTCGGAATCGGCACTCCGAGACGGTCGACAAGGCGCTGGTTTCACGGAATTCGGTTCCAGGTCCAAAATTCACCCCGAGCGTGTGTACTAGTACAACGACTGCCGTACCCTCCGTCGGACGCGGATATTTATTCGCCCGGGAGTCAAAACTGCCCGCGAGCCCCAATTCAGAATCGGAACTTCGACCCGGTCGGTAATGTTGCATTCGGAGATATCCGGTCCGGCGACCAAATCCTCTCTGGAGCGCGGTCGCAGGCTGCAGATGCGATCGCATACGGACACCGCTTCGCTCAAACGGCATACTTTTCGCTCGGTTATCGGAATCGCTTATAAGACCCCAATTCGGAATCGGCACTAAGAGGCGCTCGATGCACCTTTATTCTGTCAGGCCATAAGTCATCGTTTCGTGTCGAAAATCCTTGGTTTCGCACTCCGAAATTGCGATTCTAGCCGACGATCTCCCCTTTTCCATGGTTTTTTGACAGTAGCGACTCCCTCGATTACGCGAATAGATGGCGGAGCCCACACGCGGAGCCGCCCAGTCACAGCTATCGGAAGTCGTGTTAAACTTGACGCGAGATCTCCTGCCCAGGTCGTGCATATGGGTGCCCGAACATCGCCGTTATAGTCACACCCTCCGTTTATTCCCACCCCTTCAGCTAAAGAATTGGGCATAACTTTTTCGCACGGTCATCGGAATCGCTTATGTGACCACAATTCGGAATTGGCACTCCGAGACGGTCGACAAGGCGCTAGTTTCCCGGAATTCCGTTCCGGGGCCAAAATTCACCCCGGAGCGTGTTTACTAGTACAACGACTGCCGTACCCTCCGGTCAGACGCGGATATTTGTTCGCCCGGGGGTCAAACCCGCCCGCGAGGGCCCCAATTCAGAATCGGCACTTCGTCCTGGTCGGTAAATGGTCGCATTCGGAGATTTCCGGTCCGGCGCCCAAATTCCTCTCCGGGAGCGCAGTCGCAGGCTGCCGATGCGATCGCATACGGACACCGCTTCGCTCAAACGGGCATAACTTTTCGCTCGGTTATCGGAATCGCTTATAAGTCCCCAATTCGGAATCGGCACTCAGAGGCGCTCGATGATTGACTATTGCCTCAGGCCATAAGGCGTCGTTTCGGGGTCGAAAATCCTTCATTTCGCACTCCGAAATTGCGATTCTAGCCAACGATCTCCCATATTCCATGGTTTTTTGACAATAGCGACTCCCTCGATTACGCGAATTGATGGCGGAGCCCACACGGAGCCGCCCACTCACAGCGATCGGAAGTCGTGTTCAACTCGACGCGAGATCTCCTTTCCAGGTCGTCGATATGGTGCCCGAACATCGCCGATATAGTCACCCCATCTGGTTTATTCCCACCCCTTCAGCGAAAGAATGGGCATAACTTTTTCGCACGGCATCGGAATCGCTTATGTGACCACAATTCGGAATTGGCACTCCGAGACGGTCGACAAGGCGCTAGTTTCACGGAATTCCGTTCCGGGGCCAAAATTCACCCCGGAGCGTGTGTACTAGTATAACGACTGCCGTACCCTCTAGTCGGACGCGGATATTTATTCGCCCGGGGTCAAAACCGCCCTCGAGGCCCCAATTCAGATCGGCACTTCGACCCGGTCGGTAAATGGTCGCATTCGGAGATTTCCGGTCCGCGCCCAAATTCCTCTCCGGAGCGCGGTCGCAAGCTGCCGATGCGATCGCATACGGACACCGCTTCGCTCAAACGGGATAACATTTCGCTCGGTTATCGGAATCGCTTATAAGACCCCAATTCGTAATCGGCACTCAGAGGCGCTCGACGCCTATCGCCTACGACCATAAGGCGTCGTTTCGAGGTCGAAAATACCTCGTTTCGCACTCCAAAATTGCGATTCTAGCCGACGATCTCCTCTATTCCATGGTTTTTTGATAGTAGCAACTCCGTCATTAAGCGAATCGATGGCGGAGCCCACACATGGAGCCGCCCAGTCACAGCGATAGGAAGACTTGTTCAACTCGACGCGAGATCTCCTCCCTAAGTCGTGGATATGGGTGCCCGAACATCGTCGATATAGTTATCCCCTCCGGTTTATTCCCACCCCTTCAGCGAAAGAATTGGGCATAACTTTCCGCACGGGCATCGGAATCGCTTATGTGACCACAATTCGGAATCGGCACTCCGAGACGGTCGACAAGGCGTTGGTTTTGCGGAATTCTGTTCCGCGGCCAAAATTCACCCCGTAGCGTGTGTACTAGTACACCGACTGCCGTACCGTCTGGTCGGACGCGGATATTTATTAGCCCGGGGGTAGGAACCGCCAACGAGGCCCCAATTCAGAATCGGCACTTCGACCCGGTCGGTAAATGTTCGCATTCGGATATTTCCGGTTAGGCGCCCAAATTCCTCTCCGGGAGCGCGGTCGCAGGCTGCCGATGCGATCGCATACGGACACCGCTTCGCTCAAACCGGCATAACAATTCGCTCGGTTATCGGAATCGCTTATAAGACCCCAATTCGGAATCGGCACTCAGAGGCGCTCGATGCCCCTTTGTTTCCTCAGGCCATAAGGCGTCGTTTCTGGGTCGAAAATCCTTCGTTTCGCACTCCAAAATTTCGATTCTAGCCGACGATCTCCCCTATTCCATGGTTTTTTGACAGTAGCGACTCCCTCGATTACGCGAATCGATGGCGAGCCCACACGCGGAGCCGCCCATCACAGCGATCGGAAGTCGTGTTCAACTCGACGCGAGATCTCCTCCCCAGGTCGTGGATATGGGTGCCCGAAGATCGCCGATATAGTCACACCCTCTGGTTTATTCCCACCCATTCAGCGAAAGAATTGGGCATAACTTTTTCGCACGGGCATCGGAATCGCTTATGTGACCACAATTCAGAATCGGCACTCCGAGACGGTCGACAAGGCGCTAGTTTCACGGAATTCCGTTCCGGGGCAAAAATTCACCCCGGAGCGTGTGTACTAGAACAACGACTGCCGTACCCTCCAGTCGGACGCGGATATTTATCGCCCGGGGTCAAAACCGCCCGCGAGGCCCCAATTCAGAATCGGCACTTCGACCCGTCGGTAAATGTCGCATTCGGAGATTTCCGGTCCGGCGCCCAAATTCCTCTCCGGGAGCGCGGTCGCAGGCTGCCGATGCGATCGCATACGGACACCGCTTCGCTCAAACGGGTATAACATTTCGCGCTCGTTATCGGAATCGCTTATAAGACCCCAATTCGGAATCGGCACTCAGAGCGCTCCGCCTATCGCCTACGACCATAAGGCGTCGTTTCGGGGTCGAAAATCCCTCGTTTTGCACTCTGAAATTGCGATTCTAGCCGACGATCTCCCCTATTCCATGGTTTTTTGACAGTAGCGACTCCGTCATTACGCGAATCGTGGCGGAGCCCACACATGGAGCCGCCCAGTCACAGCGATAGGAAGACTTGTTCAACTCGACGCGATCTCCTCCCTAGTCGTGGATATGGGTGCCCGAACATCGCCGATATAGTTACCCCCCTCCGGTTTATTCCCACCCCTTCAGCGAAAGAATTGGGCATAACTTTCCGCACGGGCATCGGAATCACTTATTGACCACAATTCTGAATCGGCACTCCGAGACGTCGACAAGGCGTTGGTTTTCGGAATTCTGTTCCGCGGCCAAAATTCACCCCGGAGCGTGTGTACTAGTACACCGACTGCCGTACCGTCCGTCGGACGCGGATATTTATTAGCCCGGGGTGGAACCGCCAACGAGGCCCCAATTCAGAATCGGCACTTCGACCCGTCGGTAAATGTCGCATTCGGATATTTCCGGGTCGGCGCCCAAATTCCTCTCCGGGAGCGCGGTCGCAGCTGCCGATGCGATCGCATACGACACCGCTTCGCTCAAACGGGCATAACAATTCGCTCGGTTATCGAATCGCTTATAAGACCCCAATTCGGAATCGGCACTCAGAGCGCTCGATGCCCCTTTGTTTCCTCAGGCCATAAGGCGTCGTTTCGGGGTCGAAAATCCTTCGTTTCGCACTCCAAAATTGCGATTCTAGCCGACGATCTCCCCTATTCCATGGTTTTTTGACAGTAGCGACTCCCTCGATTACGCGAATCGATGGCGGAGCCCACACGCGGAGCCGCCCAGTCACAGCGATCGGAAGTCGTGTTCAACTCGACGCGAGATCTCCTCCCCAGGTCGTGGATATGGGTGCCCGAAGATCGCCGATATAGTCACACCCTCTGGTTTATTCCCACCCATTCAGCGAAAGAATTGGGCATAACATTTTCGCACGGGCATCGGAATCACTTATGTGACCACAATTCAGAATCGGCACTCCGAGACGGTCGTCAAGGCGATAGTTTCACGGAATTCCGTTCCGGGGCCAAAATTCACCCCGGAGCGTGTGTACTAGTACAACGACTGTCGTACCCTCCGGTCGGACGCGTACATTTATTCGCCCGGGGGTCAAACCCGCCCGCGAGGCCCGAATTCAGAATCGGCACTTCGACCCGGTCGGTAAATGGTCGCATTCGAAGATTTCCGGTCCGGCGCCCAAATTCTTCTCTGGGAGCGCGGTCGCAGGCTGCCGATGCGATCGCATACGGACATCGCTTCGCTCAAATGGGCATAACTTTTCGCTCGAATATCGGAATCGCTTATAAGAACCCAATTCGAATCGACACTCAGAGGCGCTCGACGCCCTTATATCGCCTATGGCCATAAGGCGTCGTTTCGGGGTCGAAAATCCTTCGTTTCGCACTCCAAAATTACGATTCTAGCCGACGATCTCCCCTATTCCTGGTTTTTTGACAGTAGCGACTCCCTCGATTACGCGAATCGATGGCGGAGCCCACACGCGGAGCCCCAGATCTCACAGCATCGGAAGACTTGTTCAACTCGACGCGAGATCTCCTCCCTAAGTCGTGGATATGGGTGCCCGAACATCGCCGATATAGTTACCCGCTCCGGTTTATTCCCACCCCTTCTGCGAAAGAATTGGGCATAACATTCCGCACGGCATCGTATCGCTAATGTGACCACAATTCGGAATCGGCACTCCGAGACGGTCGACAAGGCGTTGTTTCGCGGAATTCCGTTCCGCGCCAAAATTCACCCCGGAGCGTGAGTACTAGTACACCGACTGCCATACCGTCCGGTCGGACACGGATATTTATTAGCCCGAGGGTCGGAATCGCCAACGAGGCCCCAATTCAGAATCGGCACTTCGACCCTGTCGGTAAATGGTCGCATTCGGATATTTCCAGTTCGGCGCCCAAATTCCTCTCCGGGAGCGCGGTCGCAGGCTGCCGATGCGATCGCATACGGACACCGCTTCGCTCTAACGAGCATAACTTTTCGCTCGGTTATCGGAATCGCTTATAAGACCCCAATTCGGAATCGGCACTCAGAGGCGCTCGATGCCCCTTTGTTCCTCAGGCCATAAGGCTTCATTTCGGGTTCGAAATCCTTCGTTTCGCACTCCAAAATTGCGATTCTAGCCGACGATCTCCCCCATTCCAGGTTTTTTTGACAGTAGCGACTCCCTCGATTACGCGAATCGTGGAGGAGCCCACATGCGGAGCCGCCCATTCACAGCGATCGGAAGGCGTGTTCAACTCGACGCGAGATCTCCTCCCCAGGTCGTGGATATGGTGCCCGAACATCGCCGATATAGTCCACCCCTCCGTTTATTCCCACCCATCAGTGAAGAATTGGGCATAACTTTTTTCGCATGGGCATCGTAATCGCTTATGTGACTACAATTCGGAATCGGCACTCCGAGACGGTCGACAAGGCGCTAGTTTCACGGAATTCCGTTCCAGGCCAAAATTCACCCCCGAGCGTGTGTACTAGTACAACGACTGCCGTACCCTCCGGTCGGACGCGGATATTTATTCGCCCGGGGTCAAACCCGCCCACGAGGCCCCAATTCAGAATCGACACTTCGACACGGTCGGTAAATGGTCGCATTCGGAGATTTCCGGTCCGGTGCCCAAATTCCTCTCCGGGAGCGCGGTCGCAGGCTGCCGATGCGATCGCATACGGACACCGCTTCGCTCAAACGGACATAACTTTTCGCTCGGTTATCGAATCGCTTATAAGACCCCAATTCGGAATCGGCACTCAGTTGCTCGACGCCCCTTATTGCCTACGGCCATAAGGCGTCTTTTTGGGATAAAATCCTTCGTTTCGCTCCAAAATTGCGATTGTAGCCGACGATCTCCCCTATTCCATAGTTTTTTGACAAGCGACTCCCTCGATTACGCGAATCGATGGCGTAGCCCACACGCGGAGCCGCCCAGTCACAGCGATCGGAAGTCGTGTTCAACTCGACGCGAGATCTCCTCCCCAGGTCGTGGATATGGGTGCCCGAACATCGCCGATATAGTTACCCCCTCCGGTTTATTCCCATCCCTTCAGCGAAAGAATTCGGCATACCTTTCCGCACGGGCATCGTAATCGCTTATGTGACCACAATTCGGAATCGGCACTCCGAGACGGTCGACAAGGCGTTGGTTTCGCGGAATTCCGTTCCGGGCATAAATTCACCCCGGAGCGTGTGTACTAGTACACCGACTACCGTACCGTCCGTCGGACGCGATTATATATTATTACCCGGGGGTCGGAACCGCCCGCGAGGCCCCAATTCAGAATCGGCACTTCGACCCGGTCGGTAAATGGTCGCATTCGTATATTTCCGGTTCGGCTCCCAATTCCTCTCCGGGAGCGCGTCCGCAGGCTGCCGATGCGATCGCATACGGACACCGCTTCGCTCAACGGGCATAACTTTTCGCTCGGTTATCGAATCGCTTATAAGACCCCAATTCGGAATCGCACTCAGAGGCGCTCGATGCCTCTTTATTGCCTCAGGCCGTAAGGCCCTTTTGGGGTCGAAAATCCTTCGTCTCGCACTCCAAAAACTGCGATTCTAGCCGACGATCTCCTTTGTTCCATGGTTTTTGACAGTAGACTCCCTCGATTACGCTAATCGATGGCAGAGCCCACACACGGAGCCGCCCAGTCACAGCGATCGGAAGTCGTGTTCAACTCGACGCGAGATCTCCTCCTCAGGTCTGGATATGGGTGCCCAACATCGCCGATATAGTCACACCCTCTGGTTTATTCCCACGCATTCAGCGAAAGAATTGGGCATAACTTTTTCGCACGGGCATCGGAATCGCTTATGTGACCACAATTCGGAATCGGCACTCCGAGACGGTCGACACGGCGCTAGTTTCACGGAATTCCGTTCCGGGTCCAAAATTCACCCGAGAGCGTGTGTACTAGTACAACGACTTCCGTACCCTCCGTCGGACGCGGATATTATTCGCCCGAGGGTCAAACCCCCCGTGGGCCCCAATTCAGAATCGGCACTTCGACCCGGTCGTAAATGGTCGCATTCGGATATTTCCGTTCGGCGCCCAAATTTCCTCTCCGGAGCGCGGTCGCAGGCTGCCGATGCGATCGCATACGGACACCGCTTCGCTCAAACGGGCATAACTTTTCGCTCAGTTATCGGAATAGCTTATAAATCTCAATTCGGAATCGACACTCAGAGGCGCTCGATGCCTCTTATTGCCTCAGCCATAAGCGTCTTTTTGGGGTCAAAAATCCTTCGTTTCGCACTCCGAAATTGCGATTCTAGCCGACGATCTCCCCTATTCCATGGTTTTTTGACCATAGCGACTCCCTCGATTGCGCGAATCGATGGCGGAGCCCACACGCGAGCCGCCCAGTCATAGCGATCGGAAGTCGTGTTCAACTCGATGCGAGATCTCCTTCCCAGGTCGTGGATATGGGTGCCCGAACATCGCCGATATAGTCACACCCTCCGGTTTATTCCCACCCATTTAGCGAAAGAATTGGGCATAACTTTTTCGCACGGGCATCGGAATCGCTTATGTGACCACAATTCGGAATCGGCACTCCGAGATGGTCGACAAGGCGCTAGTTTCACGGAATTCCGTTCCGGGGCCAAAATTCACCCCGGAGCGTGTGTACTAGTACAACGACTGCCGTACCCTCCGGTCGGACGCGGATATTTATTCGCCCGGGGGTCAAACCCACCCGCGAGTCACCAATTCAGAATCGGCAATTCGACCCGGTCGTAAATGGTCGCATTCGGAGATTTCCGGTCCGGCGCCCAAATTCCTCTCCGGCAGCGCATTCGCAGGCCGCCGATGCGATCGCATACGGACACCGCTTCGCTCAAACGGGCATAACTTTTCGCTCGTTATCGGAATCGCTTATAAGAACCCAATTCGGAATCGGCACTCACAGAGTCGCTCGACGCCCTTTATTGCCTACAGCCATAAGGCGTCGTTTCGGGGTCGAAAATCCTTCGTTTCGCACTCCAAAATTGCGATTCTAGCCGACGATCTCCCCTATTCCATATTTTTTTGACAGTAGCGACTCCCTCGATTACGCGAATCGATGGCGAAGCCCACACGCGGAGCCGCCCAGTCACAGCGATCGAAGTCTTGTTCAACTCGACGCGAGATCTCCTCCCCAGGTCGTGGATATGGGTGACCGAACATCGCCGATATTTACCCCCTCCAGTTTATTTCCCACCCCTTCAATGAAAGAATTGGGCATAACTTTCCGCACGGGCATCGGAATCGCTTATGTTACCACAATTCGGAATCGGCACTCCGAGACGGTCGACAAGGCGTTGGTTTCGCGGAATTCCGTTCCGCGGTCAAAATTCACCCCGGAGCGTGTGTACTAGTACACCGACTACCGTACCGTCCGGTCGGACGCGGATATTTGTTAGCCCGGGGGTCAAACCCGCCCGCGAGGCCCCAATTCAGAATCGGCACTTCGACCCGGTCGGTAAATGGTCGCATTCGGATATTTCCGGTTCGGCGCCCAAATTCCTCTCCGGGAGCGCGGTCGTAGGCTGCCGATGCGATCGCATACGGACACCGCTTCGCTCAAACGGGCATAACATTTCGCTCGGTTATCGGAATCGCTTATAAGACCCCAATTCGGAAACGGCACTCAGAGGCGCTCGATGCCTCTTTATGCCTCAGGCCGAAGGCGTCTTTTTGGGGTCGAAAATCCTTCGTTTCGCACTCCAAAATTGCGATTCTACCGACGATCTCCCCTATTCCATGTTTTTTAACAGTAGCGACTCCCTCGATTACGCGAATCGATGGCGGAGCCCACACGCAGAGCCGCCCAGTCACAGCGATCGAAGTCGTGTTCAACTCGATGCGAGATCTCCTACCAGGTCGTGGATATGGGTGCCCGAACATCGCCGATATAGTCACAGCCTCTGGTTATTCCCACCCATTCAGCGAAAGAATTGGCATAACTTTTTTTCGCACGGGCATCGGAATCGCTTATGTGACCACAATTCGAAATCGCACTCCGACACGGTCGACAAGCGCTAGTTTCACGGAATTCCGTTCCGGGGCCAAAATTCACCCCGGAGCGTGTGTACTAGTACAACGACTGCCGTACCCTCCTCCGGTCGGACGCGGATATTTATTCGCCCGGGGTCAAACCCGCCCGCGAGTCCCCATTCAGAATCGGCACTTCGACCCGTCGGTAAATGGTCGCATTCGGAGATTTCCGGTCCGGCGCCCAAATTCCTCTCTGCAGCGCGGTCGCAGGCTGCCGATGCGATCGCATACGGACACCGCTTCGCTCAAACGGCATAACGTTTCGCTCGTTTTCGAATCGCTTATAAGACCCCAATTCGGAATCCGCACTCAGAGGCTCGAAGCCCATTATTGCCTACGGCCATAAGGTGTCGTTTCGTGGGTCAAAAATCCTTCGTTTCGCACTCCAAAATTGCGATTCTAGCCGACGATCTCCCCTATTCCATAGTGTTTTGACAGTAGCGACTCCCTCGATTACACGAATCGTGGCGGAGCCCACACGCGGAGCTGCCCAGTCACAGCGATCGGAAGTCGTGTTCAACTCGACACGAGATCTCCTCCCCAGGTCATGGATATGGGTGCCCGAACATCGCCGATATAGTTACCCCCCTCCGGTTTATTCCCACCCCTTCAGCGAAAGAATTGGCATAACTTTCCGCACGGGCATCGGAATCGCTTTTTGTGACCACATTCGGAATCGGCACTCCGAGACGGTCGACAAGGCGTTGGTTTCGCGGATTCCGTTCCGCGGTCAAAATTCACCCCCGAGCGTGTGAACTAGTACACCGACTACCGTACCCCCGGTCGGACGCGATATTTGTTAGCCCGGGGGTCGGAACCGCCCGCGAGGCCCCAATTCAGAATCGCACTTTCGACCTGGTCGGTAAATGGTCGCATTCGGAGATTTCCGGTCCGGCCCCCAAATTCCCTCTACGCAGCGCGGTCGCAGGCTGCCGATGCGATCGCATACGGACACCGCTTCGCTCAAACGGCATAACTTTTCGCTCGGTTATCGAATCGCTTATAAGACCCCAATTCGGAATCGGCACTCAGAGGCGCTCGATGCACCTCTATTTCCTCAGGCCATGAGGCGTCGCTTCGGGGTCGAAAATCCTTCATTTTGCACTCCAAATTGCGATTCTAGCCGACGATCTCCCCTATTCCAAGTTTTTTTTGACTGTAGCGACTCCCTCGATTACGCGAATCGATGGCGGAGCCCACACTCAGAGCCGCCCAGTCACAGCGATCGGATGTCGTGTGTCAACTCGACGCGAGATCTCCTCCCCAGGTCGTGGATATGGGTGCCCGAACATCGCCGATATAGTTACCCCCTCCGGTTTATTCCCACCCCTTCAGCGAAGTATTTGGGCATAACTTTTTCGCACGGGCATCGGAATCGCTTATGTGACCACAATTCGGAATCGGCACTCCGAGACGGTCGACAAGGCGTAGGTTTCGCGGAATTCTTTCCGTGGCCAAAGTCACCCCAGAGCGTGTGTACTAGTACAACGACTGTCGTTCCCTTCGGTCGACGCGGATATTTATTCGCCCGGGGTCAAACCCGCCCGTGAGGCCCCAATTCAGAATCGGCACTTCGACCCGTCAGTAAATGGTCGCATTCGGAGATTTCCGTCCGGCGCCCAATTCCTCTCCGGCAGCGCGGTCGCAGGCTGCCGATGCGATCGCATACGGACACCGCTTCGCTCAAACGGGATAAGTTTTCGCTCGTTATCGGAATCGCTTATAAGACCCCAATTCGGAATCGCACTCAGAGGCGCTCGGCCTCTTATTGCCTCAGGCCATAAGGTGTCTTTTTGGGGTCGAAAATCTTCGTTTCGCACTCCGAAATTGCGATTCTAGCCGCGATCTCCCCTATTCCTGGTTTTTTGACAATAGCGACTCCCTCGATTATGCGAATCGATGGCGGAGCCCACACGCGGCTGCCCATCACAGCGATCGAAGTCATGTTCAACTCGACGCGAGATCCCCTCCGCAGGTCGTGGTATGGGTGGTCGAACATCCCGATATAGTCACACCCTTTTGGTTTATTCCCACCCATTCAGCGAAAGAATTGGGCATAACTTTTTCGCACGGCATCGGAATCGCTTATGTGACCACAATTCGGAATCGGCACTCCGCGACGGTCGACAATGCGCTAGTTTTCACGGAATTTCGTTCCGGGCCAAATTCACCCCGGAGCGAGTGTACTAGTATAACGACTGCCGTACCCTCCTGTTCGGACGCGGATATTTATTCGCCCGGGGTCAAACCCGCGCCGCGAGGCCCCAATTCAGAATCGGCCCTCCTTCGACCCCTGTCGGTAAATGGTCGCATTCGGATATTTCCGGTTCGGCGGCCAAATTTCTCTCCGGGAAGCGCGTTCGCAGGCTGCCGATGCGATCGCATACGAACACCGCTTCGCTCAAACGGTCATAACCTTTCGCTCGGTTATCGGAATCGCTTATAAGAACCCAATTCGGAATCGGCACTCAGAGGCGCTCGATGCCCCTTTATTACCTCAGGCCATGAGGCGTCGTTTTGGGGTCGAAAATCCTTCGTTTCGCACTCCAAATTGCGATTCTAGCCGACGATCTCCCCTATTCCATTGTTTTGACAGTAGCGACTCCCTCGATTACGCGAATCGCTGGCGGAGCCCACACGCGGAGCCGCCCATCACAGCGATCGGAAGTCGTGTTCAACTCGACGCGAGATCTCCTCCCCAGGTCATGTATGGGTGCCCGAACATCGCCGATATAGTCACCCCCTCCGGTTTTATTCCCACCCCTTCAGCGAAAGAATTGGGCATAACTTTCCGCACGGGCATCGGAATCGCTTATGTGACCACAATTCGGAATTGGTACTCCGAGACGGTCGACAAGGCGTTGGTTTCGCGAATTTCCATTCCGGGCCAAAATTCACCCCAGAGCGTGTGTACTAGTACAACGACTGCCGTACCCTCCGGTCGGACGCGGAAATTTATTCGCCCGGGGTCAAACCGCCCGCGAGGCCCAATTCAGAATCGGCACTTCGACCCGGTCGGTAAATGGTCGCATTCGGAGATTTCCGGTCCGGCGCCCAAATTCCTCTCCGGCAGCGAGGTCGCAGGCTGCTGATGCGATCGCATACGGACACCGCTTCGCTCAAACGGGCATAACTTTTCGCTCGGTTATCGGAATCGCTTATAAGACCCCAATTCGGAATCGGCACTCAGAGGCGCTCGAAGCCCATTATTGCCTACGGCCATAAGGTGTCGTTTCGGGGTCAAAAATCCTTTGTTTCGCACTCCAAAATTGCGATTCTAGCCGACGATCTCCCCTATTCCATAGTGTTTTGACAGTAGCGACTCCCTCGATTACACGAATCGATGGCGGAGCCCACACGCGGAGCTGCCCAGTCACAGCGATCGAAGTCGTGTTCAACTCGACACGAGATCTCCTCCCCAGGTCTGGATATGGGTGCCCGAACATCGCCGATATAGTCACCCCCTCCGGTTTATTCCCACCCCTTCAGCAATAGAATTGGGCATAACTTTCCGCACGGGCATCGGAATCGCTTTTGTGACCACAATTCGGAATCGGCACTCCGAGACGGTCGACAAGGCGTTGGTTTCGCGGAATTTCGTTCTGCGGCCAAATTTCACCCCGGAGCGTGTGTACTAGTACACCGACTACCGTACCGTCCGGTCGGACGCGGATATTTATTAGCCCGGGGGTCGAAACCGCCCGCGAGGCCCCAATTCAGAATCGGCACTTCGACCCGTCGGTAAATGGTCCGCATTCGGATATTTCCGTTTCGGCGCCCAAATTTCTCTCCGGGAGCGCGGTCGCAGGCTGCCGATGCGATCGCATACGAACACCGCTTCGCTCAAACGGGCATAACCTTTCGCTCGGTTATCGGAATCGCTTATAAGACCCCAATTGGAATCGGCACTCAGAGGCGCTCGATGCCTCTTTATTGCCTCAGGCCATAAGACGTCTTTTTGGGGTCAAAATCCTTCGTTTCGCAATCCGAAATTGCGATTCTAGCCTACGATCTCCCCTATTCCAGGTTTTTTGACAATAGCACTCCCTCGATTACGCGAATCGATGGCGGAGCCCACACGCAGAGCCGCCCAGTCACAGCGATCGGAAGTCGTGTTCAACTCGATGCGAGATCTCCTACCCAGGTCGGGATATGGGTGCCCGAACATCGCCGATATAGTCACACGCCCTCTGGTTTATTCCACCCTTCAGCGAAAGAATTGGGCATAACTTTTCGCACGGGCATCGAATCGCTTATGTGACCACAATTCCGAATCGGCACTCCGACACGGTCGACAAGGCGCTAGTTTCACGGAATTCCGTTCCGGGGCCAAATTCCCCCGGGCGCGTGTGTACTAGTACAACGACTGCCGTACCTCCGGTCGGACGCGGATATTTATTCGCCCGGGGGTCAACCCGCCCGCGAGTCCCCAATTCAGAATCGGCATTCTTCGACCCGGTCGGTAAATGGTCGCATTCGGAGATTTCCGGTCCGGCGCCCAAATTCCTCTCTGCAGCGCGGTCGCAGGCTGCCGATGCGATCGCATACGGACACCGCTTCGCTCAAACGGGCATAACTTTTCGCTCGGTTATCGGAATCGCTTATAAGACCCCAATTCGGAATCCGCTCACTCAGGCGCTCGAGCCCATTAGCCTACGCCATAAGGTGTCGTTTCGGGGTCAAAAATCCTTCGTTTCGCACTCCAAAATTGCGATTCTAGCCGACGATCTCCCCTATTCCATAGTGTTTTGACAGTAGCGACTCCCTCGATTACACAATCGATGGCGGAGCCACACGCGGAGCTGCCCAGTCACAGCGATCGGAAGTCGTGTTCAACTCGACACGAGATCTCCTCCCCAGGTCATGGATATGGGTGCCCGAACATCGCCGATATAGTTACCCCCTCCGTTTATTCCCACCCCTTCAGCGAAAGAATTGGGCATAACTTTCCGCACGGGCATCGGAATCGCTTTTGTGACCAAATTCGGAATCGGCACTCCGAGACGGTCGACAAGGCGTTGGTTTCGCGGAATTCCGTTCCGCGGTCAAAATTCACCCCCGGAGCGTGTGAACTAGTACACCGACTACCGTAACCGTCCGGTCGGACGCGGATATTTTTAGCCCGGGGTCGGAACCGCCCGCGGGCCCCAATTCAGAATCGCACTTCGAACCTGGTCGGTAAATGGTCGCATTCGGAAGATTTCCGGTCCGGCCCCCAATTCCTCTACGGCAGCGCGGTCCGCAGGCTGCCGATGCGATCGCATACGGACACCGCTTCGCTCAAACGGGCATAACTTTTCGCTCGGTATCGGAATCGCTTATAAGACCCCATTCGGAATCGGCACTCAGAGGCGCTCGTGCACCTCTATTTCCTCAGGCCATGAGGCGTCGCTTCGGGTCGAAAACCTTCATTTTGCACTCCAAAATTGCGATTCTAGCCGACGATCTCCCCTATTCCATGTTTTTTTGACTGTAGCGACTCCCTCGATTCGCGAATCGCTGGCGGAGCCCACACTCAGAGCCGCCCATCACAGCGATCGGATGTCGTGTTCAACTCGACGCGAGATCTCCTCCCCAGTCGTGGATATGGTGCCCGAACATCTCCGATATAGTTCCCCCTCCGGTTTATTCCCACCCCTTCAGCGAAGTATTTGGGCATAACTTTTCGCACGGGCATCGAATCGCTTATGTGACCACAATTCGGAATCGGCACTCCGAGACGGTCGACAAGGCGTAGGTTCGCGGAATTTGTTCCGGGGCCAAAGTCACCCCGAGCGTGTGTACTAGTACAACGACTGTCGTTCCCTTCGGTCGGACGCGGATATTTATTCGCGCGGGGGTCAACCCGCCCGTGAGGCCCCAATTCAGAA